>ML791587.1:306623-323916 GCA_009831015.1 Picea engelmannii
CTTGTAAAATATGCATATGTAATAAAATTACCATTTCCTTCAACACCTTCAACATATCCTTTGTACAAGTTGTAGATTTCCCTCCTTGAGAAATTATCTGGAATATGTATTGTGTCTCTATCTGGCATACACTCTCCATGTTTTGAAAATAAATCACGCATCCATGACAATGTAGTGTTTGTGAATGACCCACTCTCTGGTCCATGATGTACCTTTGAATAAAATTATCTTTTTCCAACCTTGTCTAGAGTCTTGATAGATGAATATTACCAATTGAGTGAATTTTTTTGAAATCCTTTTTGCAAAGTAAAATATTCCCAATGCGATAATCATATCCCGTATTGGTGGATATCATGCACCCCATCAAATATGAATTTTGCATGCTCTTATTCATTGATAAATATGTCTTCCTTTTATTCAGGGAATACATGTAGTCCATGCTTTTCAAACAATTCTTTTGACAACATTCACTTGAAATCAATTCAGTTATGGAAATTGATTTAGTGAGAAATTAAGAGAAAATGATATACAACACACACAACCCATACTCCAGTGAACAACAAGAAGTTAAAACAAATATGAATTAGAAGAAGCCTTAAGTATAGCCATTAGGTCCTATCATAAGCCTTAAAGAGATATAATTTTACCACCATAGCTAGCATATTTTTTATTCTAATGGAATGAATCTCTTCTTGAGTAGTACATATTGCTTCATGAATCTGCATCCCCTCTTAGAAACCTAATTGCTTAAGAGATATAATATTTGAGATGAAATTTTTTACCACATCCCCATATTTGGCATTGTATTCTCCTTCTCCTTCTTCAAGCTACTATCCTTGTTTCTCTAGTTTGTTGTCTACTCTCCAATTCCTCAATTCTTCTTCTTAATGCCTTTGGTTCCTTGAAAAATATTATACTTCTGCCTCTTCTAACCATTTGGGCACTTACCTCCTATCAACTTCTTTGATCCTTCCTCTAGCTCAATCCACTATCCTAGAAATTCCAACCAACTATGATACCACATGGTGTAGTTGGGGGGTGCGACAAACCTAATTTATACAAACCTCAACCTTCAGAGTCTATGTACAACAACTTGCAATCATGCATGTGATGAAAGATGCACTATGCTAACTTAAATGAACAACACAAAAATAAAACAACATTCACATGAGGAAAGAGTAGATGCTCATCATGATTATTGATAATATTAAAAACATGTACAAAGTCCACTCTACACTTGAACGCTCTACCCAGGTTATCCAACCAACTCTCTATCAACACCACTAACTTTAATACAATATTGACAAAAAAATAAATGTACAATGAGAAAACTAACTAAACCCAACAATCACCATCCCATCTATTGATTTTGTAGTTTTTCACAACTCTTCACCTACCTTCATAGCCACTTCACAACCATCCTCGTTTGAATCCACAAACATGTGTCATGCTTTTTGCAAGAGGGTAAGGAAAAAAAGGTGTGAGTGGACCCTTAGTTAAGTGTTTTTCTAGCCCTTGATCCAAGTTGTAAGGTGTCGATCGAGGGGTTGTGGTGGATGAAACAAACCCTTGATTGAGGGTCTATTGACGATCGATTTAGTCTTTGATCAAGGGTTGGAAAAAAAAAAACCTCAATCAAGGGTTTGAAAGTTTATTTAACTTCCACACACCAATGAGAAGTTCATTTCTTCCCTTGAATTGTAGAATCTCTCAAGCCATTGAGATGCTTGATTCAACAAAAACTTGATCCAACCTTGATAGAAATGCGGATCAACCATCACCCACTAAACTATCATTGAGTTGTGATGTCGTCATCACTATGTCTATGAATGGTGGCTTTTATTTTTCAAATAATTTCTAAATATTAGTTCCATTTTTTTTGTTTTGTTTTATACATATTCTATCAACTGACAATGTAAAAGGTGTCAATTTTATTTTTAACCATGTATTGACAAGAATAAATGATACCATATTATTTCCAATCCTCCAATAATAGACAAAGGGTTGAAAATTATCCATGAACATGTTTTCTTGTCAATACATGGTTGCAAATAAAACTGAAAACATAAGTGTTGCTGATTTTTTTGTAGTTTTTTTAATTTAGAGTAATCAACTAACAAAGTTTACGCTACTACTTTTATTTTTTACTATGCATCGACAAGTAGAATTGTTGCCAAATTTTTCGATCTTGTTGTAATGGACGAAGGATTGAAAATGATTTGAGGATTTTTCTACTTTTTGGTACATCGTTGAAAATAAATTTGATAGCATTTATTTTCAACAAATTTTAAAATAATGATCAGATGCAAGTTATACCTAAGTTTTTTCATAATAAACATTAGGGTTTTGTATTATAAAAGGTTTCTATTGAACCGTACAACTACATTTTTTACAAATGGAGTGAAGGCATGAAGGCCATACCCCTATTTCTCATAATATCATTGATCCATATAGTTTATAATTATAACATATTTTCCAAAATCACTTGGGCAAGTTGCCACAAGTGTACTTCCATACAAATTATTTTCGTAAAAGTACAAAAAATAAAAAAGCATCTAAAAAAAAAAAGAAACATTAACTTAATAAAGATAAGGAATCCACCTCATGGTCCACTTTTGTAATTGGGTCTTCAAATTCCATATCCACCGCAATTAATGCAATTGAGTGAGAGGTTGGGGTTCCAACAACTTGCACTAGGTACTAAGCGACAACATATTCCATAGAAGTTCTGAGTAGGTTAGAAGAAACTCCACATAATTGTCCATATGAATTGGTGGAAGAGAGGTCATCAATGTAGCATGAAGGTTTAAATGGACCATTATGCATTCCAGGATAGACTAAATAAATGCAAGATTGGAATTCGTTTGAACCTACTTTCCCCAAATCATCATCATTAGGGCTCACGACTCCTTTCGCTCAAACATGTTTAGAATGTGTTCTCCAGTGTTGATGGTGTGTTGGTATTTAATTTTGTAATTCTCCTTCAATCACTTCTCAAATCCCTCCTTCCATAAGTTTTATTGCAATGCCGAATATGTCACATTTCCATAGGTTTCTATTATATTTTTCTCACATTGCCTTAAACTCTTATGTAGGTATTTTAGGTCACGAAGGAGGCAACACTAATTCCTACAGTGACAATGCACCATGAGAATACACACTCAATGATGAGGAATACCCAAATATGATATACACAAAGTCCTTTGAGGAGCTAGCATTTGCTCCTTCAAATGCACAATGCCTTTTGGAGCATTAATCCCCCAAGTTGTCAATTCATCCCACACACATGATCCCTTTCCAACATTTTACCACTCATAAATTGACCTATGTGAAAGAAAGGGGGATGAATGAGGTAGGTCAATGATGGATGATTATTCTTCTCACTTGTATGCATGCAATGCAACATGTCTTGGTAGCCATAGCTTCTTGCAATAATGCACTCATCAGGAGGGGATACGTGGAGGTGCTAATTATGTCCCCCTCTTTTTTTCTCACCTTTGCTTCTCTTAATTGGGTTCCTTAATTATATTGGGTAACTGCCTCCATGTTGAGGTTGCGATAGACATGGATAAATTCTAATAAGGAGTTGAAGTCCTCTCCCACCATAAACACTTGTTGACAGTGTAATGTTCCTGGCATGGCTAGTATAGGAAACACTGCTAATGTGTGTGTAGGATCAAAGGGATACAACATATAAATGATCATACAAATAATAAACACGACAAAGGACTGCAAGTTTGTATTATAATATCTCTATGGATTACAAAATGGCCGAATGCGGCTGAATAACTGACAATACTCGACTAGATCAACATACAAAGGATCTTAGCTGGAAAAATAAGCAACTGCGGTTGAATAAAATAACAACACTCGGCTAGATCAAAAAACAAAAGGATCTTAGCCGGAGTCAAATAAGAAACTAAAAGATAATACCCGGAATATGGGAGCACTGCGGAATCAATGAAGAATGATGGAAGACCTGGATGATCTTCCTGGTGACTAGGGTGTGTCTTTCAACACCAAAATCAGCCAACTGGTGTCTTCCTACTGGAATACACTGAACTATCTCTTTTGAGATGCACCTCTTCTCCTCAATGACAAGTCATAATCTTCATAATGATGAATTAGGTCGCTGACCCTTCCTTTATAGATTTGCAAAACCCTAAATCATGTTGAAGCCCTAAATCACTGCTGAAACCCTAATTCACTGTTGACTTCTATTTTTAGCTCTTAATGACTTAAAAGCGCCGTTAACCCTTGTTAGCTCAATGTCACTTTCTGAATATAACACTTGTGACTAGAGTGACCTCTAGTAACCATGTTTACCCCTCTTTGGCCCTGGCTATAGTCTAACGGGGTGGTTTAGACCATTAAGCCTCCTTTTCCAGAGCTCCTATTTGGAAAGGGACATTACAGTCCTCCCTTCCCAAAATTGCTTGTCCTCAAGCAATACCAGTCTAGGGTGCTGCAACACCTGCTCTCTCTCCCAAGTAGTTTCCTCTACTGGAATCCCTCTCCATCTGATCAAACACTCTCTGATGACCCTGCTCCTTAGTTTCTGCTCACGGAACTCCAAAACCTCCTTCGGAACTAACTCCAACTGTCCCTCCTCATCCAATGGGGGAAGCTCCTCTGATGTGTTAATGAATTGTACCACTGCCTTTTTGAGGCAAGACATGTGGAACACGTTATGAATCTTGTTCCCATCTGGAAGCTCTAGCTCGTAAGAAACCTCGCCTACTCGACGCATGATCCTGTAAGGACCATAAAATCTAGGCTTGAGCTTCTCAGCTCCACTCTTCTTCAGAGATGACTATCTGTAGGGTTGGAGTCTCAAGAAAACCAAATCTCCAACCTCAAAGTTGTGCTCTATCCTGTGCCTGTTCGCGCTTATCTTCTGTCGATTTTGCACTGTCTGCAGGTTCTCTTTCAACAATTTGAGAATCTCCTGACTCTCTATGATCCAATCCTTGGCCTTGGGAGCTCTGCTCTCCTCGAAGACCAAGTCTACCAAAGTGGGAGCATCATATCCGTACAATGCTCAGAAGGGTGTCATACCAATGGACATGTGGAAGGTGGTGTTGTAGCAATGTTCCCCTAAATGTAACCACTTTACCCACGTTCTTTGCTATCCTCCTACATAGTTCCTCAAATACCCTTCAACCCACTTGTTGACAATCTCGGTCTGCCCATCTATATGAGGGTGATAGCTAGTGCTAGGTGTCAACTCCGTCCCCACCAACCGAAACAACTCTCTCCAAAATGTCCCTATGAACCGACTGTCCCTGTCACTGACGATGTTCTTCGACAACCCATGAAGTCTGAAGACCTCCTTGAAGAAAAGCTCGGCTACTTGAACTGCATTGTACTCTGTCGGTATGGTGTAGAAGTGAGAAAACTTGGTCAATATTTTGACCACTACATAGATATAGTCCTTACCTTGGACCTTGGGTAGACCGGTGATGAAGTCCATAGATATAATCTCCCATTTCTTCTCTGGAATGGGGAGTGGCTGAAGTAGCCCTACTGGAAGAGCATGCTCTGACTTGTTCTGCTGGAAAGTCACACACTCACTAATGTGTCTCATAACATCTTTTTTGATGCCCTTCCATGAGAACCTCTCTCTGATTTGTCTGTAGGTTTTGAAAAACCCCTGATGGCCTGCTAGTGGTGAATCATGAACTGCGGTGATGATTTTCTTCTTAAGCCATGAATCTAGCACCAAGTAAACTCTATCCTTGTAAAATATGACATCGTCAATGACCCTGTACCGCTCATCCTGTATCTTCCCATCCATCACCTCACAAGCAAACTTGTTCTTGGAATATTCCACTAACAAGTGGGATTTCCAATCTACTGAAATCTCCATCAAAGAACATGCCACAGGTCTCCTCGATAGTGCATCGGCTACAATGTTCTTCTTTCCCTTGACATACTCTATGTCAAAGTCGAATGCCTATACCTTCGTCACCCATTTCTGTTGGCACTCACTGAGGTTCTTCTGCTCAAGGAAATACTTCAAACTGTTGTGATCGGTCTTGACCACGAATTTGTTGCCCACCAAATATTGTCTGAACTTGGTCAAGGCATGCATGATTGCCAACATTTCCTTGTCATAAATGGAGTACAACCTGTCAGGTTGACTAAGCTTTCGGGTCTCGAATATAATGGGGTGTCCTCCTTGCATCAAAACTGCACCGATCCCTTCGTCGGATGCGTCACACTCTAGTACACATGGCAGGGTGAAGTTTGGTAGTGCCAACATTGGACAAGTGCCCATGACTTCCTTCATGTGATCGAAGGCTTCCTATGATTTCTTGGTCCATATGAAGGCCCCATGCTTGGTAAGATCTGTCAGCGGTGCTCCAAGCTGAGAAAAATCCTGGACGAACAACCTATAATAGCTACACAGCCTGAAGAAGCTCCTCAATTCTGTCACGTTCTTGGGTGTCGACCAATCCAGAATGGCCCTGATCTTCTCTTGGTGCACCTGTACCCCCTGTGCACTGATGATGTGGCCTAAGTAAAGCAACTCTATCATACCGAACTCACACTTGGAATTTTTGGCATATAATGACTGCGCCTCCATGATGCTCAATACCTCATCTAGGTGCCTCATATGCTCTTTCCATGACTGGCTATAGATCAAGATGTCGTCGAAGAAAACCAAGACTGATTTCCTTAACTGATCCCTGAATATATGGTTCATGCAAGACTGGAATGTAGCGGGTGCATTGGTTAGCCCAAATGGCATAACCAGGAACTCAAAGTGTCCCAAATGACATCGAAATGCCATCTTTTCTATGTCCTTCTCTCGGATGCTAATCTGGTGATACCCAGAGTGTAGATCAATTTTTGAGAAGAAAACTGCCCCATGCAGTTCATCCATCAACTCGTCAATGCATGGGATAGGGTACCAGTTTTTGATGGTTTTATTGTTCAAGGCTTGGTAATCAATGCACATCCTCATGGTGCCATCCTTCTTCAGAACTAAGACAACTGAAGAAGCAAATGGGCTGCTGCTCGGTCTAATGTGTCCCATCGCCAACAATTCCTTGATTGCCTTCTCTATCTCATCCTTGAACCTCCTAGGATGATGATAGGAGGGGGTGATCATAGGTTTGGCCCCCTCCTCTAACTCAATGGTGTGATCAAACCCCCTATCAGGTGGTCTCCTTGGTGGGATTTCCTCAAAGACCTGCTGATGTCATCCTAATAAATTCTTGATCTCTGTGTGGTATTGTTGTCGATCTTTTGAATCCTTCTTAGTAGTGATCAAGCATTCTATGGCATATGCTACCTCCCCATGTCTAAATATCCTCTCCATCCTCTTGGCTGAAATTGTCCTAGGTGCTCCTATCAACATACCTCTTAGAACAACCTTCTTCCCATCCTGATCTCTAAATCCCATTTCCAAGGTTTGGTAGTTGGTAGTGATTTTTCCCAAGGTAATCATCCACTGAACTCCCAACACCACATCTGTGTCCGATAGGTCAACTACATAAAATGTGTCTCTCACTGTGTAGTTGCCTAACTTCATCTCTAAGTTTGGAATTTTGTCTAGACACTCCATTATGTGGCCATCTGCTACCACAGCATCAAACCCCTCAAACTCCTTTGTTTGAAGTGCCCGTCTCGATACTAGTGAAGCGTCGATGAAGTTGTGGGTGGTCCCACCATCTATCAGGGTGATTGCCTGTTGCCCCTGAATAATCCCTCTGATACAAAGGGTATCATAACTGGGAACACCGGAAAGGGTCGCTATGACTCCTCCCTTTGCTAGTTTCCTCCTGGTAGCCTACTCTAGCGGTTGTGGGACTACTGGAGGATGGGCTCCTGTCGGTGTTGGTGGTCTACAGGGAAGCTGCTCCTCTACTGGTACTGACTCCTCCTTTGAACTAGTGGATCCACTGTTCTACTCCTCCTCCTCACTGTCCACGCTATCTGCTGCTACCTCAATATAATGAATCTCTCCCTTGCCCATGCACCTGTGGCCTGGGACCCAAGGATCTCTGCAGCTGAAGAAAAGCTTCTTCCTCATAAGCTCTCGCCTAGTCTCATCATCCAACTTCTCCTTGCCCTTCCATTCTCTCTAGAATGGCTTCCTGTCTTGATCCCTCTGGGGCAAAAATGGTTTGGAGAAAGCTTTAGTCTTTGGCACTGAGTCTGCCAGATCTCGAGTGCGAAGGATGGCATCCTGCAAAGTGGGAGGCCTGTATGCCTTCACCCATCCTCTCAAAGGCTCCGTGAGTCCTTCTGTGAATAACATGATTAGCCTGGGTTCTGATATATCTATCACTGCCATGGCTACCCGCTGAAACTCTGTGATGAACACCTTTGTTGTGCCAGTTTGTCTCATCTAGGATAGATCCCTGAAGTGTATCTCGAGATCCTTCCTGTCAAACCTATCCATGAGACTATTTGTAAACTCCCTAAAGGAGGTGATGCGACTGTGACCCAATGTCATTGGTCCATGATACCACCACTCGTGTGCCTCACCCTCCAAGTGTAAGGTCGCAAAACTAATGGCCTCTGTCTCGGTCATCTGGTTGAGCTTGTAATACATGTCTAGCTTCTGTACCCAAGCTCTAGCACTGTATTTGGATGATTCGTCGAAAGAAGGGATGGTGAGTTTCCCAACTTTTCGGATGAAATTGAGGTTATGCCCCTGTTGCTATTGTGTTCCGCCCCTCTATGGCTCTCTGGGGAGGTTCCTGAGTCTGAGTCCACAGTACTCGACTAAGGTCATGTCCTAATGGAAGTCATGACCCAATGCTGCGTACTCCCTCCTATACTCTGCAATGTCATTGACATGAGTGGGTGGCCTCTGTGCTATTGGTGGCGGTGTTGTTACTGGGGGTGCCCTCTGGAAACTGGGAAACAAGGGTCTGGGAATCCTACTTGCAGAGGTGTATGTGCGAAAGGGTGACTGGGGTCTACTTCCTACTCTCAAGTTCGCCTGTGCTGCATGCGGGACTTGTGTATCTGGGGTGCCCACTCTAGCCAATCTATCAACCACCTGTGCCAAGGACTGAGACATGGTCTGTTGACTAGCTAACATACCATTGATAACCTGCATGAAAGCTACCTCTGGATTTACGGGGGCCTTTCCATTGCCCTATGGTCGCTCATATCTGTCTCCTAGCATCCTCTCTACCTTGTGCTTAGCCTCACGCTCTGCCCTTCTCTCTGCTTCTTTGTGTGCCTCTTCGTCTTCCTCTGAGCTAGGAGGAAAAGGGGGAAAATCAGGCCTATGCCTTCTTTCCCGATGCCTGTTATAAGTGACATATTCGTCACCTATGTGTTCACGGCCCTCTGGGTCTTCTGCTGCACTTATTGTCTTTAGTCACAGGCTGGTAGGACTAAAGCTCTGATACTATTGTAATGTTCATGACTTGGCTAGTCTGGGAAACACTGCTAATGTGTGTGTAGGATCAAAGGGTTACAACATATAAATGATCATAAAAATAATAAACGTGACAAAGGACTGCAAGTTTGTATTATGATATCTCTGTGGATTACAAAATGGCCGAATGCGGCTGAATAACTGACAATACTTGACTAGATCAACATACAAAGGATCTTAGCCGAAAAATAAGCAACTGCGACTGAATAAAATAACAACACTCGGCTAGATCAAAAGACAAAAGGATCTTAGACGAAATACAGATAAGCAACTAAAAGATAATACCTGGAATATGGGAGCATTGTGGAATCAATGAAGAATGATGGAAGACCTGGATGATCTTCCCGGTGACTAGGGTGTGTCTTTCAACACCAAAATCAACCAACTGGTGTCTTCCTCCTGGAGTACATTGAACTATCTCTCCTGAGATGCACCTCTTCTCCTCAATGACAAGTCATAATATGCATAATGATGAATTAGGTCACTGACCCTTCCTTTATAGCTTTCCAAAACCCTAAATCATGCTGAAACCCTAAATCACTGCTGAAACCCTAATTCACTATTGACTTCTATTTTTAGCTCATAATGACTTAAAAGCACTGTTAAACCTTGTTAGCTCAATGTCACTTTCCGAATATAACACCTGTGACTAGAGTGACCTCTAGTAACCCTATTTACCCCTCTTTGGCCCTAGCTATAGTCTAATGGGGTGGTTTAGACCATTAAGCCTCCTTTTCTGGAGCTCCTATATGGAAATGGACATTACAAACAGAGTCTAGAAAGTGGAAGATTTGAAGGAGACTTTCATTGGTGAAGTGCCCTTATAATGATCACATAGTTTCCAATTATCGTGACTACATGAACTCCTTTATTTGCTAGTATGGTTAACCCTTGGAACATTGCTAGAGCATCTACGTCATTATTTGTGGTAGTACTTATCCCTAAAGCATATTCAATTTTTACGCTTCCTTTATGGTTGTGGAAAACCCCCCTAACTTCCTTATACCTCACCTACCACCCCTCGATTTCCTTTAGATGCTCCATGTGTTAGCGTCAGAAGTCACTCCTGGATTGCAGCAAGAGAAAAGCCCGACGCCCATCAGTTTTATGTCATGATTTAATTAAAAGGAGGTGGTCGAATGGAAAGAGACCCAGGAAAGCAGCTTTGACTCAGGAACCAGGGTCTGGTGTGTAGAAAGCAAGGGAGGTCTTGATCCAACTTCTGCCAGTAGGTAGATTAAAGGGTGGTAGATGGAAGACTTGTGAGAAGGATGAACAAGAATACCTCGGGTGACAGGCCTTCAGAAGCTTGAGGATGAAAAACTCAGAAACCAGGATCCTCTTGGTCTAGAGTTTCAAGGAGTCGAGGGGTGACTCGACTGGATCCTCCAATTCCAAGTCATTCAGTGCTAAGAAAAACACAGGAACCGATTAGAAACAATGCAACTGTTACAGTGATCCAACCCACATCATCCTATATCAGCTACAACTCGACTGGATCCTCCAATTCTGAGTTGTTCTAACATAGTAAACAAAGAGATGGAAAAGAGGCTGACATCCATAAAGTAAGAAGCCTCCAATACCTTATACATTAACTAGAGTGACCAACGCTGCATCAAAACTTTACAATCATGAGCCTTGCTCAACCATCGATCCTTTCAAAAATGGAAAAAATGCCTACATATACTCAAAAACAACAACAATAGCAAAAACGAGACACTGCATTAAATAATTGCGTCTGCATGGATTCTGACAGCATGCCTATGCAGACTTTGGATGATCGTGCACCTATGACAGACGCCATCAGATTTTAGACTGTCCTTCTATAGGTGAGTCGACGTCAATTAATCCTTTGTCGAACCTTCCTCTTTATGGTGGAGATGACGCTCAACCACCAACAACAACCGCCATAACTGCATTCTTGGGACTAGGGACGTCCTCGGTCAACTCTGCCTTCTGGGACGTGGAGGTCTCCTAATGGTGCCACCTGGATTAGCCGAATGGTCCCTCTTTGCGAGTTACTTCGCTGGACTGCTGCGAGGGATCCCTATGGTGGATGTGGACGAGGGTGTGACGGGGGTTAAAGGCGTGAACACTGTGAAGGTGACGAAGAAGAAATGGGAGCTATGACATCAGCTGAGGAATGCCACACGGTCTGAATAAGATAGAGGAGGAAGGAGCATGGAGTGCGGGAGTACAGGAGGAGGTGATTGGGAATGAGAGGGACACATGGCAGGAGACGAGAGGACGACGAGCTGAGGAGGTGCCATGTGGATGGAGAGAGGGAAGTTGGATAGATGACAAGGGAAAAGGGAGGTGGTAAGTGGAAAATAGGTGGCAACGGGGAGGATGATACCAAAGGTGACACGTCAAGCCAGGGGCCCCACAATAATAACACATCAATTCCAAACCCCCCCCCCCTGATTAAAGGTAGAAAGGCAAGGGGGGTCTAGAATGAAGCCTCAACCATTGATTTAGGCGCCCCGATCCTGGCCGTTAGAGAGCTGCGCGCTCAATTCCGGACCCCCCCCCCCTCCGTTTAAAGGTAGAATGGCGGGGGGCCTCTGGAATCCGCTCCTAACCGTAGATCTAAGCGCGCAGATCCTGGCTACCTAGATCCATGCCCCCTTTAAGTCCAACGTTCCCGAGTTTCATCGATGGATGGATGGTTAAGATGACTTCGATGCTTTTGCTAGTAAAATCCCGAAAGGCCCCACCTGAGGCTTAGATCTGTGCCGTGTGTCCTTCAGATGAACGACCGAGATGGCTTTGTCATTAAAAGGGGGATACCTCCATTCCTGGGCTCGCTTATCATGACCTGGCGCTAGGATCGTGGGCTCGGCTTTGAAGGGCGCTTATCGACATTTCAGGGTTCAGGGTTTCGAGATGTAAAATGACGAGGAGCTCTTACCCCTCGAATCCCCGACTGTCGACATGACATGATCGTGCACCACGTGTCCTTTTGGATGGACGGTTGAGATCCTTCATGAATGTATATGGACGCTACCCATCGTGCTAATCCCGACGCAACTCCGCTAACTGCGATTTCCCGCCGACCGTCGATCTCCTCCAATGGACGAATCTGGGTCGTTGACAACATAATTTCGCTCACTCACTTGATTTTTAGCCTGAAATGGGGCTTTACGTGCTATGCTTGGGAATTCTTCATGCAACTTGCAGACCTGGATGCTCTCGAGCCCAAGACAAGAATTGTCGCTAACATTAGGCTCCATGGGGGATAGAGTCGTCCCTGTGATGCTCTAAGAACTCATTCTGCAGCTTCAGTGCCTTGCTGTTGGGCTATGGAGTCAGGCTCAAAACATCCCGCTGCTGAAAATACAAGCCGAAAAATAAAAGCAACAAAATAAAGATACATGCTCAAAGGAGCTTATTTATATACAATCCTAAACTAATAAAACACTTTACATGGGGCTAGGTGAAAGTAGATTTCCACCATAGCCATTCAAGCAGCTTCCTGGATAGAAGCTCCTTCCTTTTGTCAATGATCATCAACAGATGGTGTAACCATGACAACAGAACGGTTACACTCTTCAACTCCTCCTTATAGGCTAGAGTTGAGATGAAATAGGGTGTCTCCAAGGCATAGGGGAAATACCATTGCTATGACTAGCCAATCCCAGAAAACTAGCGACAAACAGCCGCCTGTGCTACACAGTTGTCCACTTGTGGCTGAATATCTCTGATAAGCACAGGTAGGAGGACAATTGACGCAGGCTCACTGATCTCAGGTGGTGGCTGTTCGTTGATTGGCTCCGGATAGAACATGAAATGCACGCTCAGTCGTTCCTCTGATTCCTCCTCCTCTTTTCCATGCACTCCCCCATCTTGTAAAAAGGGAACGGTCTCCTGATCCTTCTCTTCAATCCCAAATGTAAATACATCATGGGAAATCTCATGAAGGAAGAAAGAATGATCCTCTTCCATAATGGCTTCTTTGTTTAAATCTAAGACAACAGGCTCATTGGGGGCAGATGCTAACGCATCCAAAAAATCTTCAATAATCTCTCCAAAAGAGCTGCTTAGATCATCCGCCTCGAAGACTGGAAAATCCTTTTTGTTGCCTTCAGATTCCAATTTTGCACACTGGGGAGTGGGGAATATCGCCTGCACCACTAGTTCACTCAGAGCGCCATCCTCCTCCCTAGGAACTTCATCACTCTCATAACCCCCCCCTGATACAAACGAATGGGGAGGAGAAAGGACAAAGCTCTGATCTAGGTCATCAGGATCATCCTCATAGCCTACGTCTGAAACAACTTCATCCGGTATAGAGTTGTGGTATCCCTTACTACAGTTATGAAAAACTAACACAGAGGGATAAAACTCTTGGTAATAGGCGACAAAAGATGCATGAAACTCCGAGAGGGAAGAAATGCTAGCAGGGGGTAAAGAATGATACCATTTATGCGCATCCCTTGCTAACAAGAACATGAACATTTTCAATAATACATCCTCATGATGTATCTCCCACTGACGCATGAGTTCATGAAACTCACTGAGGTGCTGAGCAGGGTTGTCATCTTCACGCTTTCCAAATATGGGAAAATAATCGCCCCATTCATTCGGAGAGGGGACAACATTAGGAAAACCAAGAATAGCAGAAAAATTAAAAGGAGCAAACCTGCGAGCAAGGATTTTCTCCATATCGAACCAGTGGAGTCGTCAATCGATCCTTGAATCATGGAGTCACCAGGTGAAAGATGTGCATCTTCAAATGTGTCTGGTCCTTGTTCACCATCAAAGGCTAGATCCTAACGTTGTTTTTACCCTAGGAAGCTTCTCAGGCTGAGAAAAAAGCTTCTGAAACCTTCTCGAGAAAGCTCCTTAGGGTCAGCTTTCAGGTGTGGTAACAGTATCCACAACTGAAACAGTGATGTGGAAACCTTAGAGTCACTACAGTGGAGTCGCCAGGTGCATAGTAGTAATCTTGAAGGGCTCTAATGTCTGATGCACCTACAGAATCTGGGGCTCAATGTCGTTCTGCCCAGGGAAAATCTTCAACTTCATCCCCGGCAACGGTGCCAGAAATGTTAGCGTCAGAAGTCACTCCTGGATTGCAGCAGGAGCAGAGCCCGACGCCCATCAGTTTTATGTCACGCTTTAATTAAAAGGAGGTGGTCGAATGGAAAGAGACCTAGGAAAGCAACTTTGACTCAGGAACCAGGGTCTGATATGTAGAAAGAAAGGGAGGTCTTGATCCAACTTCTGTCGGTAGGTAGATTAAAGGGTGGTATATGGAAGACTTGTGAGAAGGATGAACAAGAATACCTCAGGCGATAGGCCTTCAGAAGCTTGAGGATGAAAAACTCAGAAACCAGGATCCTCTTGGTCTAGAGTTTCAAGGAGCTGAGGGGTGACTCGATTGGATCCTCCAATTCCAAGTCGTTCAACGCTAAGAAAATCACAGGAACCGATTAGAAACAATGCAACTGTTACAGTGATCCAACCTACATCATCCTATAATAGCTACAACTCAACAGGATCCTCCAATTTCGAGTTGTTCTAACATAGTAAACAAAGAGATGGAAAAGAGGCTGACATCCATAAAGTAAGAAGTCTCCAATGCCTTATACATTAACCAGAGCGACCAGTGCTGCATCAAAACTTTACAATTGGGAGCCTTGCTCAACCATCGATCCTTTCAAAAATGGCGAAAACACCTACATATACTAAAAAACAACAACAAAAAAAACGAGACGCTGCATTAAAGAATTGTGTCTGCATGGCTTCTGACAGCCTGCCTATGCAGACTCTGGATGATCGTGCGCCTATGACAAACGCCATCAGATTTCAGATTGTCCTTCTATAGGTTAGTCAACTTCAATTAATCCTTTGCCGGACCTTCCTCTTTATAGTGGAGATGACACTCAACCACCAGCAACAACTGCCATAATTTCATTCTTGGGACTAGGGACGTCCTCGGTCAACTCTATCTTCTGGGACGTGGAGGTTTCCTAATGGTGCCACCTGGATCAACCGAACGGTCCCTCTTTGGGAACTACTTCGCTGGACTGCTGTGAGGGATCCCTATAGTGGATGTGGACGAGGGTGTGATGGGGGTTAAAGGCATGAACACTATGGAGGTGACGAAGAAGAAATGGGAGCTGTGACATCAGCTGAGGAATGCCACGCGGTCTGAATAAGACAGAGGAGGAAGGAGCATGGAGTGCGGAAGTACAGGAGGAGGTGAATGGGAATGAGAGGGACACATGGCAGGAGACGAGAGGACGACGAGCTGAGGAGGTGCCATGTGGATGGAGAGAGGGAAGTTGGATAGATGACAAGGGAAAAGGGAGGTGACAAGTGGAAAACATGTGGCAACGGGGAGGACGATACCAAAGGTGACACGTCAGGCCAGGGGCCCCACAATAATAACACATCAATTTCGGATCCCCCCCCCTCGATTAAAGTCAAAAAGGCAAGGGGGCTCCAGAATGAAGCCTCAGCCGTTGATTTAGGTGCCCCGATCCTGGCCGTTAGAGAGTTGCGCGCTCAATTCTGGACCCCCCCCCCCCTCCGCTTAAAGGTAGAATGGCGGGGGGCCTCCGGAATCCGCTCCTGACCGTAGATCTGAGCGCGCAGATCCTGGCCGCCCAGATCCATGCCCCCTTTAAGTCCAACGTGCCCGAGTTTCATCGATGGATGGACGGCTAAGATGACTTCGACGCTTTCGCTAGGAAAATCCTGAAAGGCCCGACCTGAGGCTCAGATCTGCGGCGCATTTCCTTCAGATGAATGATCGAGATGGCTTTGTCATTAAAAGGGGGCTACCTCTATTCCTGGGCTCGCTTATCGTGACCTGGCGCTAGGACTGTGGGATTGGCTTTGAAGGGTGCTTATCGGCATTTCGGGGTTCGGGGTTTCGAGATGTAAAATGATGAGGAGCTCTTACCCCTCGAATCCACGATTGCCGACATGACATGATCGCACACCACGTGTCCTTTTGGATGGACGGTCGAGATCCTTCATGAATGTATATAGACGCTACCCATCGTGCTAATCCCGACACAACTCCGCTAACCGTGATTTCCCGCCTACCGTTGATCTGCTCCTATGGACAAACCTGGGTCGTTGACAACATAATTTCGCCCCCTCACTTGATTTTTCGCCTGAAATGGGGCTTTACATGCTACGCTTGGGTGTTCTTCATGCAACCTGCAGACTTGGATGCTCTCTAGCCCAAGATAAGAATTTTCGCTAACACCGTCAAAGAACGTAATATATTGGTTTTTTCTGGCATGCCGATATTAGAGGTCTGCCAACTTCAAGCTAATTTTTCATTGACTTGTTGTTAGAGGTTTCTTAATTTTGATCACATAGCTAGAAATGTAAGTTAATATATTTATGAGTCATCTTTCTCCTATAAATTGTATTGATGTAGTTGGTCTTATCATGTACCCTTGGTGAGAAGTGTTTTTTCCTCAAGATCCTAGGTTCACTCTCCTACATTTTTGATGGAGGGGGTTTCTGATCCGGATTTATGATTGGCACAAAATGAGAGTGGAGATATAACACAGAAATATTCAGAGATATTGCAAGAGAGACGAAAATATAACAGAGATATAGCGGAAATATAACAAGAGTCACATATATACAGTAATACATGATTTCTATTAATGAAATAAATGTACAGAGACTGTAAAATACAGAGTGAAAGACTTGCTAGAATGGTGGTAGCTTATCTCTGAGAAGAGATGTGACGGCTACTCCCATCCATGAGAACATGACTACAATGAGGCTCTGAAGGCCTTTTTACAATAAGCAGGAATGCCAAAAACCCTAGACATCCAAAAACCTAACCCTGGGAGATGAAGCGCCAAAAGTCATGTGGGCCCCGTTTGGGTAAGTTGGTGCATCAACTTCCCG
>ML791588.1:0-12961 GCA_009831015.1 Picea engelmannii
TTATATATATATATATATATATATATATATATATATAGAGAGAGAGAGAGAGAGAGAGAGAGAGAGAGAGAGAGAGAGAGAGATGTTCTTTTCATTCTATAATTTCAATTAAAGGTGAGAGATTCGTCGATATTAACATTTTAATAAAGATATGACTCAGTGAACAAGTTAATGAACTATTCATTGGTTATTTCCTTGATATGTACAAACTTGCACTCTTCAAAAGATTGAATTGCTCCATTATACCATGTTATGTGGTTAGACAAATTTCATGATGAACCTTTGAATTTCTTATTAAAAATATCAATCACCAACATCGAATAACAACTTTGAATTCATCCTTATTTATTTGTAATCTTATTAGAAACTTATAATAGATTTCAAGAATTTGTCCCATGGTGATCTTTGAACACCCCACTTCATCTCGCTAGGTTGAGGCTCTCTTTGGAAGTCCCATCAAAGTTCCATTTGATCCATCTTTATTGAGAGCGGTTCTATAATTGTTGATTAAATAAAAGTTTTAACCTCTATCTTTAATGTCAATGGGGTATCCATAAAGGTAGCAACATCCTTATTATCATAAAGATTAATTGGTTACATGTTACTTATGCTTGTTTGCATGGCCTTCCCTCCTCATGTATGTGGCTTGTCTCTGCATGTGCACGAATGATAAGAATAATGTTAATTACAAAAAAATGGAATACGCCTATCTTATGGAATCTTGGAATAACTTTTATGATTATACAATCCCCTTCCCTCATATTCACATTGATTATAAGCACTAGTAGATGACAATATATAGGTCCCAAGATACCATAATCCTTGGAAACGATCTTCCTTGTTAACATAATAGTTGATTGGTTGCTAGATAATTATGCTTATTTGATATACCTTCCCCTCTCTCTCCCTTAATTAAAGGGAATTAGGTGACCTTGCTAATCTTGATGCAGTGACATCAGCTTTTAACTCAAAATTTATTATAACATTGAATAAAAAACTCTAAATATACATTTGTAGAGAAATTACATACCCACACACCTTAATTTTGTATAAAAACAATCATATATCTTAAAAAACAAAAACAAAAATAAAAGTCAATCCCATACAACTTGTTTGAGACTATGTCGTATAATATAAAAATACCATACCACACCTCAGAACTCTTGTCCAAAAGTAGAGTTGAAATTGTAGCAGTTCATTAGTGTGTATTAAGAGCTCACATGAGATTTCTAGACTTATTTTGAATTTGATGGAGGAAGAATATTGTGTTTGCAGTTGTAGCAATATTCGATGAAGATTCTGGGGTGGCATGTGTTGATACTTTGTAGAGAGGGTGATGGGAACCATTTCCTCCACAAAAAACCTTCCCCCAAAGCCCCGATAATTTGATATGATAACTTTAATATTAAATTTTATAAAGTAATATTTTTTATTTTTAAAACTCACAGCATTGATAAAACGATCATTGGGGGATGAAAAGCTTATTATGGGCTTGAAAACAATTGTAAATCAGCTGATCTTTGGAGTTGAGATAAGAAAAAACTCCTCTTTGAGACTCTTGTTACACCTGTTATTCTTTATGGATGTGAAGTCTGGGGTTGTAGTAAGAGGTTTCTCCAAGTAATATGCCCATTATGACCTTCTTAGTGAATTTAATTAAGATATGACCCATAATAACTCAAAATTACAGAAATCATCGGAATGCAACGGAACCAAACCCACAATGGTGGAATCTCTTAGAGCGCAATAGATAGCCAGATAATGCGCAACTCTTGAGGAGGGGCATTTGGGGCTCCATAGGGAGTTCCAAATCATATCCAAGGAAACCCTCCTGACCTAGTACATCATTGGCCAAGGCGCACATTTCGAGTCATATAGCAACATATTCCGTTGGTGGAATCATTAGGGCGCACTCATTGAGCCCATGAGGTGCGCAACCCCCCAGGGGATGACATCCAAAGCTTCCATCATCCGATCTTCAGTCTGACAGTCATCAGTAGCAGCCTAGAGGCCAGGGCACTCAGTTTGGGACAATTTCTAGGTGATTTTGTCGAGTATAGCCACCAGGGCGAGTTTTCCAGAGTTGCAACAGTTGCCATGAGTTTCCAAAACTGCATCTTTTTGTCGATCTATCTGTGCATGCACATATTTGCCTTCATCATCTGATCACGAGTATTTTATATTAGTTGCTTGTATTCTAGTGACGATCCACGAGATCTACCTGACGATTTCATCTACTTTCAACATATTATTGTATTTCATGTTATATTCCCTCATAATACATATGAATGAGATGTTGTTTGTTCCTTATTCTTTATGCATCATATATTCTGCCTAAACAATAATTGAATGAAACACACATGCAAAAATCACCAAGCATGTTAAAACATTAACTCAAACACATCCAGAAACCCCCAGAGTATCAGATCAGATAGTGGATTTGACAATTTAGAAGTGTTTCCTAGACTAGCCGAGTTAGGAACATTACACGGGGCATCGTAGAGAAGGAAAGTCAGACGAAACTTAGAAGAAGAGCGTACAGAGCTGGAAGACTGAGCAGAGCAAAGCACAAATGCGAAAATAGAGCTGAATGAAACGAGCCATAACCAACCTCGAAGAAATGGAGGAGTACCAGGTAAGCTGAAGTGACCTCGCACACGCCTCGCGTACCCATCGTCACCCCTCTGCCATGGCGCATTGAGAGTTCCATTAAACCTGCGCAAGGGAGTTGTCCAACCTGTCGAGGAGCGCAGTAAATTCTGTCCTCCATCCAATAAATGAAGGTTAGGGTGGCGACATGCCTCATTAATAACTTGAGCATACTGTGTGACACCATCTGAGCTACGTGGCACCCCATCTAAGAGGTCTTAATAAACGTTAATCATCATCATCATCAACTAAAATTGCAAATGAATAAATGAAAATTATAAATACATATTTAAAAATAATAATTATAAAACTGAATACATTATCAATTAATTTAGTTTTTTAAATACAAATTTCTATAAATATTTAATATAAAAACAAATATTTTTTATATTTTTAATATTTGGAATAAACTTTTAGAGTGTTTTATTTTTAATATATAAATTTTTTAAAATTTTAAATATGTTTCAAACATTAAAACAAAACAACATTACGAACGACTTTGCTCATTGCTTTTTATTATTCATCTTGAAAACATGATAACATATAAACAATAAATGCTTCTTCACATTTGACTTATGGCCCGTCCAGCACACAAGTAAAGAACAGAAAATCAGATATTGAAAATAATATTGTTATCATTAATCAAACGAAAAGAATTTTAAGCCATGTTCTGCCTACCCACAGCGCTGCCGTTTAAAGAATTTTGAGACACATCTCGTCCCACCTAATGCTGAGTCGTGGTATGCAGACGGCAGTTTTAGCTGGCCACGTTGACCACATTATCTAAACAAACTGGTCAACGACATCTATTGTGTAAAAATAAATCAGTAATCAATTTAATTTTAATGTTTAAAAAAGAAATAACACATGTCTTTCATGGATAAGTCAGGAATAAATGACGAAAATCGAAAAAAACCTTTCCTGATAAAAACCTCCCCTTAAAAGAACGCCTTCAACGTAATAAAAATAAATTTATTATACTAAGAAAAAACCATGCAAATACCCTCAAACCATGCAAATACCCTCAAACCATGCAAATACCCTCTCCTTGCCATGAAACACACAATTCCACAACCTTCTCCACTCTGATAATTTGGTTGTAGTGGAAATGTTAATGTGTTAGACCAACATGGTTGTTAGCTATCAACATTTTGCAATTCAAGGTTCCTTGTAATGTGAGTATTGATTGGACTTTTGATTAGTATGTGGGTTCCAAAAAGGCATATTGTAACATGAACTTTAAATTTAGCCAAAACGTTCATCTCCTACTAAAGTGACATGTCAATTTGAATATCTACCTTATTAACATCATATCATTTATTATCTTCCATGTCTATATATTAACTATTCATTCATTGAGCTAGATTAGATAACTACTACTTTATGGTAACAATGAAATTGATTTGTGTATATCAATTTTTATGAGTAATGTTGGTATAAATTTAGTGCTTAAAGATTTAATATAGATTTTTTTTAGATGTTAAAAAGATTGTATGTTAATTTTTTTAATATTATGATAATCAATTTAAGAAATAAAAAGTTGGATATTGTATACATGGAATATATATTGATCCCCTCTTAAAACATAAAACATAGTGTATTTTTACTTTTTAGTGTCACAATATGGTTGGTTCATCACACATCACAAGGCCATTCAATTCACTTAAATGTAAGTAATTTTAGTGTCACAATATGGTTGGTTCATCACACATCACAAGGCCATTTAAATCACTTAAATGTAAGTAATTGGTAACTTGTTGTCTTACCCTCCTCGATGTGTGGGTGGTGTTTAATGTTAGGCATGATCTCATTGTGGCCCGACTCTTTTGCTTGGGTGAGATTGATTCACTCTTGTGCTATGCCTATGTATTGGTTGTTTTGATTCCAGTTCATTTCCCCACTATGTGTTGGGGTGAATTTAGAAGATCGAGGTAAGGCATGGCAACTCTAAATTCAGGGAGATGGGTCCAGAAGGTAACACAATTGGAGGAAGAGACCCCCCTTCGCCCAACGATTTGACTGGTAAAGTCTACAAAGATATACATACCCTACCCCCTATGGATTTGAACTTATAACCTTTTAAGAGGAAACACATGTTCTTAATCATTAGACCCACTCAAACTATATAACCATATGAATTAATATATAATTAGATATAAAATATTTCAAATCAAAAGATATATATTTCAATATATATTATTATTGAAAAATATTTCAAATCAAAGAATATATATTTTAATATATATTATTATTATTAAGAATATTAATTAATATATATGATGAGATGTAAAATATTTCAAATCAAACACTATATATTTCAATATATATTATTATTAAAAATGCAATAGTGAAAACTAGGTCAATCTAAAAAATAATTACAAATTCAATGTCATTATGAAATTGAGCAAACAATAAACACTTTATTATACATCATTATTAACTATATAAATTAATATATATAATAGGATGTAAAATATTTCAAATCAAACAATACATATTTCAATCTACATTTTCATATATATATATATATATAATTTCTTTGTATCGATTTGTGTTTGAAAAGTACCATATAATTCAACAAAAGCCCCCAAGTACATCCGTCCCCCGGGTTCTCTCAACGGTGATGATGCAATCTTTTCTTTGGACAAAGACAAACCGCAAACCTCGACTCAATCATTGAGTATCTTATTATTTATTCATCTTGGTGCACGTTGTAGTGACCAGCATTATTGGGTTGTAATTTAAATGATAAAGAATTTGTGTGGGGTTTAGAAGTTTCCAATATATTGTAGTTTTATAATGTTTTAATCGAATTATTATAGTAATTATTTATTTAATTTAAATAAACAATAATAATAAAAGTTAAATAAAAATATTTGTATATTAAAAATAATTGTTTGTTTGATATAAACATCAATAATTAATGGGTTATATTAATAAAATAATTAAATGGGAGTGTGTGAAAAGAAAATCCAAAACAAAAATTTATTATAAAATTTTAAGTAATTAATCATATAAATTAAAATTTTATTACATTAAAAAATAAATTAAAATTATTTATTAATAAATTAAAATTTTATTATTATGATAATGATGATGATTAACATTCAGTAAGATTGAATTGGTTTATTAGACTTTAAGAGGGTAAGTGATTACTTGGGATTTTTTATAATTTTGTTTCTATATTCGAAAAACATTAAGAGAAGCTTTCCAAGATCACCATACTTTTGTTGAGTTAAGAGGTTAGAAAGGTTGGTAGTGTGACAAATATTTTGAAAATGAGATCTAATATGGGTATACGCTAGACAATCTAAGAGAAAATGCTTTTCATCTTCAACCTTCTTAGTGTCACAAAGGTAACACAATCTTTAATTCCATGCCGTTTTAGGAATTGACCAACGCCCAGTTTCACTATGGAGCTCGTGAGAATTTGTTCTTATCTTAGCAATGCTTATTTTTTTCTTTACACTTGGCAAAATATCAAGATAATTTTGATCTTCTAGATTATGGTTGATTACATCCTTATAATACCTTAATTTTCTTTTTTCCTCTAACTCTTTATCACACCACATTTTCTCCTTAAATTTTGATTTGACACTTTTTTTAATAGTATCTTTATTCTACAAAATGGCGTCTTCCATGATTCCCCAATAGTTTAGCCAAGACCGGGCATCTTTATGCCATCCTCGTTTGAGTCAATGGTGGTTATGACTCGACTTTGAAGTAATTTTAGGAAGACTCTTGTCTTCCATGTTGTTTAACTTGTTCTTATACTTTAGGTATCTAGTCATAACCATGCTCTCAATGGGGGGGAAGCTTGTTTCTAAGAGGAGGATGGGATAGGGCACATTTCCTTTAATTTTGAGATTATAGGTTATCAAATTCTTTTGTATTTGCTCTATCTTTCTCTAAGATTCACGAGAGATACTACAGCCCCAAACTTCACATCCATAAAGAAAAGCAGGTGTAACAAGAGTCTCAAAGAGGAGTTTCTTCTTATCCCAACTCCAAAGATCAGTCGAATTACAATTGTTTTCAAGCCCATAATAAGCTTTCCATCCCCCAATAATCCTTTTCTCAATGCTATAATTCCAATTGAGTTTGTGGTGAATATCAATTCCAAGATATTTGTATGAAGTCACTTCCTCCAAGTTGTTGTTGTCATATATGAAGGTATCACAAGGGATCTTATTGGATTTAATAATCATGACCTTAGTCTTATCAATATTAACAGTCATACCCATATTGGAGCAAAACTCCTTGAGGATTCTTAGTTGGTTTTCAAGATCACGGGGACTCCTTGCCATAAGAACGATATCATCGGCATAAAGAATAAGATTGATGACTATACTAGTGAGAGTAGAGTCGACACAACCTGCTTTTTCCAAGTAATCTTCTAACTTGTCAATGTATATGCCAAAAAGGGTAGGGGACAAGGGACAACCTTGTTTGACTCCGATATTGCAATTAATCTCTTTTGACCAGCCCTCAATGTTTTTAAACTTAGCAAAAACCTTCTCATACATCCTTATTGCAACAATCCTCAACTCGAGAGACACTTTTATCTCTTCCAACCTATTCCAAAGGTTTTTCCTAGGAACCGCGTCAAAAGATTTTCTAAAGTCAACAAAACAACAAAAAAGATTGGTTTAGTATTGCGAAACTCCTCTGCAATGATCCTAAAGGTAACAAGATGGTCCACAGTTGAATGATATCTCCTAAACCCGGCCTGGCCTTTAGCTCTTTTACCGTGACTTTCTAGCCAAAGACTAATCTTCCTTTCCAAAATAATTCCATAAAGCTTGGCTAAAATCGAGCTAATCATAATGGTCCTATAATTAGAGGGAATGTTTCTATCCCCATTTTTAAAAATAGGAACAATGAGGCTTTACGTCCAGGGTTTAGGGAAGCCCCGCTTGACTGCTAAATTGAAGAGCTTGTGTATGTAAGGGATAAGGATTGGCCCTCCGATTTTAAATTTTTTAGCTTGGTAGCCTTCAATGTCCTTAGCTTTCCCATTTGCAAGCCACTTAACCTCGAACTCTATGTCATCTAAAGAAAAAACTTATTCCTTTGTAGGGACAATAGAAATGGTGTCCATGGCATTAGAGAACTCGTAAAGACTTTTAAGGTAGGAATTCTAGTCCCTTAAGGGAATCCTATTATTTTCTTTAGTATTGTGTT
Organism: Picea engelmannii; assembly: GCA_009831015.1. Taxonomy (NCBI): domain Eukaryota; kingdom Viridiplantae; phylum Streptophyta; class Pinopsida; order Pinales; family Pinaceae; genus Picea; species Picea engelmannii. Next base: position 7,834 of record ML791588.1, read on the forward strand.
TTAGAATTTGGCTCCAGAACTTCTTAGGATCCAGCTTATATAGTTGTGAAAGTTGTTCTTGCCTTTTATTGATATAGCACCTTTTTTCTCTTTTAATTAGGGCTTTGTACATATTAATCTTATCGAGCTTTAAGGACTCATTAGAAGCATCCCTAATGGCTTTCCTAGCAATTTTACATTCTTTATCATACCAAGGGTTGGTCGTTCTAATATTCTTTTTATAGGACACCTCAAAAGAGAACTTGTTAATAGAAGTGGAAATGGTAGATGTAAAATTATGATAGAGTTCTTCAATGTTGCCCTTATAAGTTAGGAGATTTAATTAACTATTTAAATCCTTAAAGAAAATGTCAACTTTACTTTGTCAAAGCACAAGTTTCTTTGATTACCAGAATTCTCTTCAATGATGCTCCTATGTATGGAAAAGTTTAGAGTTAGGGTTAAAGGTTTATGATTAGAGTGAGGCTCATGGTCATTTAAAAGGTCAAAATTTGTTATTTGGTTGGAAACGGGGATATCAGATATCACATAATCTACAACACTACTACCTAGCCCATGAATACAAGTCATCTGGTTGGATTTTGGCCACTTCATTACTCCATTGAAAATTATTAGGTCTTAAGAACTACAGAGCTTGACCAACTTAGTACCAAACAAATTCTCAATTAGGTCTTCATAGCTTCTTTTGTAGCTATTAGATAAAACAAGGTCCTCATTTAGCCATAAAGGATTATGGTTGGAGTCATTACTTAAAATAGTAGCTTGTTTAGTTGCAGTCCTAGCAGGAGGATATTACCTTCATTTTTCAAACTATAAATATCTTGTTCTAAATTATTATAGGGACAATTGTTATCTAGATTGTTTTTCTTATAAAAAGTAGAATTAATAGGTGCAAAATAACAAATTTCTATATACATCTTCTTAGCATTGGTGTCTGAAATTTCTATCCAAATGTACTGATTGAGAGGGTCAATCTTATGAAGTTGAATGTGAGGAGAAATGTCATTTCTAATATAACAAGCTATGCCTCCTATCCCTCTACGGTGGGATTTTTTGTTCCATGCCGACCATAAGACAAATCCTTCTATGTTAGGGACCTTAGACTCTTCATGCTCCCAAGTTTCAACTAGATAGGTAATATTAATATCACTCAGGATCCAACTTATCATAGGACCTTTGCGCCATGGAAAGCCACGACAGTTCCAAAAAAGGATCTAGAGTGTCCCAAATTCGTATTTATTATTATCCTTCTGGTCTCTATCCCTAACAATAGCTTTTTGATTTCTAATTATTGCCCATTTTTCTTCTTTCCTGGCTTCTTTTACCTTTTGAACTTCCTTCCTTAATTAAGCTTGGTCTTCAGGAATGAGGTCTTCATTTATCAATATTATTGACCCTTTTAAGCTCGAAGATTTACTAAGTATGCTATATTTATGGTCATTACAACTTACTTTGACTCAAATCAAAGTATCTTTGTGATCAATTATTTTTCCTAGCCTCTTTGCTTCTATGAGGTAAGTTGTATCAATTTGTGATTTATTATTTAATTCTTCTTTTACTATTTCTAGCGTATCCTCCTCTTGTTGTTCTTTTATACCAAAAATTATGAGGTTCAAGTCTCTTTTGTTACACTCATGGTCTAGTTCGATTAGCTTATTCATTTCGTCTTTGATGGGTTTGATATCCAATTTGTTTTCCATATTATTAAGGGTCAAATTGTTGGTTAATTTTTCTTCTAGCTCTTTAATCCTATCTCTCAAGCTGTGATTTTCTTCAACCCCTCCTTCTTGGGTCGATTGTTTATGTTTTTCCATTTCTTGAATCCTATCCTTCATTGTCTCCAATTCACTCTTGAACCCTAAGAATCTATCCTCTATTTGAGTTTGAATGGTATCTTTAATTTTTTTTATCAATCATTGCCTCTAGCTCTATTTTGAGTTTTACGTCTCTTTGTTCACTCCTTTTTTCTAATGTTTCTAACTCTATTTGGATTTTGGCATTTATCTCTTCTCTTCTTTTTTCTATTGATTCCATATAATCGTAAAGGACCTCTAGGGTGATTTTGGGGGGCCTACCCCTGTTACGACTAGTTTTTGGAATAGGTGGTGGAGTTCTCATATTGAAAAGAAGAGAAAAAAAATGTAACAATTATTATTTTGGATTGACTTTATCTCTCAAATCAACTTTTACTTATGAAACTTAAAATAAAAAAAAAATAAAAATATATTTAAATCTCTTTACTTAATAGATAATAAATATATTTTAAATTAAAATTGAATCAAACTAAAAAGTGACTCACCTCATTTCACATGTCCAATTGCTCAAGTGGTTGAATAAGCTAAAAATAATTTCCGAAAACCTCACAAAAGTTATGCAGAAAGTACAGAAACTACAAAGATTATTTTGGGTAAAAAAGGTAAAAAAACCAAAGAGAAGTATTATTCGAGCTAAAAACCGCAGATATATAATGTTAGAAATAAAATAACTCCTTCAAAACAACAGAGAAGTATTATTCCTGTTCAAAACCGCATAGAAGTATTATTCCCGTTCAAAACCGCAGAGATATTATATAAAATAAACAAATTTAAATTATTTATTAATAATATAAATCAAATGTTTATTATATATATATATTAATTCAAAAAATGTAAAAAAATATAAAATCTAATTTTATAGTTAAGAATATGTGTTTTTTCTTTAGAGATTACATATTTAAATCCAGAGGAGGTAGGGTATACATATTATAAACTTTAGCAATTAAATAATTGTGCCAAAAAGGTCCCTCTCATAAATAAAAAAAATCTCATATACCAATTTGATATCTAACTTACTTCAACCTTAAATTAAATTATTATTATAAAAAATAAAATACACATTCTCATGTTAATAAGGAGGAAAACTCATATAAATCCGTAGTTGTAATTTTGTACGAATAATTATAAGAATTATCATAAACATATTTGTATATTAAGATGAATTGTATATTTAATTGATATAAATATTAATATTTAATGAGTTATATTGATAAAATAATTAATTGTTATTGTGAGAAAAGAAAATCCAAAACAAAAACTTATTATAAAACTTTAAGTTATTAATCATATAAATTAAAATTTTATTATATAAAAAGAATAAATTAAAATTATTTATTAATAATATAAATCAAATATTTATTATATATATTTTTAATTTAAAAAAATTTAAAATTTAATTTTATAGTTAGGAATATTTGTTTTCTTTTTAAAGATTACATATTTAAATCCAAAAAAATAGGATATACACTTTTATAAACTTTAACAATTAAATCGTTGTACTGAGAATATATTTCTCACAGATAAAAAAAATTTCATACACCATTTAATATCACCATAATTTTAAAATTAAATTATTATTATTATAAAAAAATAAAATACACAATTGCATATTATATCATTTTCATTTACATCCTCATACTTATAAATGTGTACGAATAATTATAAAAATTCACCTGATTCTATATTCATAAAGCCATTATTAAATTCATACATTCATAAAGCCATTATTAAATTCCTACAGTGATTAGTACAAAATCCACACATCGCAATTCATATTTTAATGTGTACATCATAACTTTACTTCGTTTAAAATACCTCCCTCACCAACCAACATATAGATAAGTATAAAGGGGAGCAATTGTACTCATTTTAGTTGGCTTCGAACCTAACTTCTTCACATTCATTGGCTTGGCCTAAACTTAATAGGAGAATTACATGTCCAAATTTATTATTATGGTGTATGCATGCATCATGGCACAAGGGTTCTCCACGATAAGGATTATGATGATGATAGAGAAGTGTATTTAAAGTATCCATCAACATTGCAAAGTAAGAGGGGCATAAGTAGGGGGTGAGAAGGTGGTGCAACATTGTTGGTAGATTGCTTGATGCTAGGGTTATTAATTAGGGTTTTTTTTACTTGTTTTTTTATGGTGATTTTGGTGAGGGCTTTATTTACAGTGTTTTGTATTATTCTATGTATTTCAACATATTCAACATCAACAATTTTTGAAGTTTTAGTTAGACAATGAGAAATCTATAAAGTTCATGTGATGGTCGTCTAACTAGATTGGGGTTTTTGACTATATTTCCTCCTTTGTATTGTCAATGTTGTGATTCTATTGCGGGGCAATTTAGGTGGGTACATTTCTTTTGTGTCAGGCTTGCTTGACAAGAGTGATAGCAAACATGTTGAGGTTTTCTTTCGATGAAGGGATTCAGACTACAATTGTTGGCAACCATTCCACTTTTGCGATTTATGAATGTAGTTGGATTTTACAAGCTCATATTTGGAGTTTGTAGCTCAACCCAACGTCTAGTAAAGTGGTGGTGCTTGTGACTAGATATGGTAGCTTATCTTGCATTGTTGTTTTTGTTGTTGGTTTGATCCCTCGTGGGTTATGGTCCTTTCCCTTGCATGTGAACTTTGGATTGTAATGGTTTCTCCGATGAAGGAGTTCTTCACACTGCTTTTTAACCTTAGGTTTTTGCAACGTAAGTGTATATTTGAGGATATTTTCCTTGGTGTTGTTTATGTCTTTGGATGGCGTTTGAGCCTTAAAGCTCAAGGTATATTGTATGCACTTCTGTGTTTTTGTGTAAATGATGTTTGTCCTAGCATCTTCATAATATATGTTTTTTTTTAATAAGAAGTTGTGATTTTTTTTTTTGAGAAAAAGAGAAGCATAGGTCTACATTTCCTATTTTGTTAACTTTATTCCTTTTTTAATTTTCTCAATTTGCAAGTGTATATTTGAGGAAGAAAAATAAATACTAAAAGGAGATAGAGAAAATGACACTAACTATTTTTTCTAGAAATGAGATACAATATGATAGAGGACACCACTATTTTCAAGGGAAGGAGAGTACCTTGAACATGGTGATGTGGTACTTTGAATGACAATTTCTTGGGAAGGCTTGGAGCAAGGAGAGAGACAAATTTATTCATCGAGATACTTTTCATTTATGTTGTGGTCCATAACATAGTTACCAACTTTACTAGAATGCTCCAAAATTCTTATTTTTTTAGAGGTTGCATTAAGTGGTTGTTTTTATCCCCATTTCAAAAAGTGGTGTTACTAAGAACACCTTTT
>ML791588.1:28102-49100 GCA_009831015.1 Picea engelmannii
TTTATTAAATTACTATTTTCCTTATCATAACCCTAGAAGCAAGTTATAAAGGTGAACAAGGAAAGGAAAGCTATCTTTTTGTCACTCTTTGTTTGTAGAATGAAGGAGTGGAGTGAGTGAGGAGATGGATTTAATCATCTTCCTCATCTTCCTCCTCCACTTGGAATCAAGGGTTCCATCCTTGGCATGGAAGAAGCCCTCCCATGTAGCTTCTTTGCTTTTATTTTAGTGGTTTGTTTGTTTATTAAATGTAGTAGATGCTAATGGAAAGGGAGGAGGACGAGAAATCCTTCACGTATATTCTTTTTCTTTATTGCTTAAATCCACCCATAGAAGTAGTACAATTTTATCATTCATGCATAAATGAATGAGCATAACCCTCCTTGATCATTAATATGTGTATTTATGAAGATCTAAATAGGCCCTCCTTGATAAATATATTTGTTTTATTTTGTAAGAAAGACCACAACCCTCCATTAGCTTTATCATTACATTGTTTATATTTGTGTAGATCCAAGTCATGCCCATTATTTATCCTTCCTTAAAACTCTAGATTCGCAATTTGTTATGGGATACTCCATAAATAGAAGTATACAAAAATCACAAGGACACTACTTTGGCATATTTTAGTCTTTTATATTTTTCTAATTTTTGGGTCATTTGTATCCTTTGGGTTGTGGTTTAGTGGTTAGGATGGGTCACTGCCATGTAGGCAACCCAAGTAAAAACATGTGTGAGTATAGAACCTGTGTGTGTGTGAGGGGAGGTTTTTGATCTCCTAGGGTTTGTTTCCCTTTGTCAACAAAGGGTCTTAACACATGTCTAGAGCCAAATTGATTTAAGTGGATGTTAATAAGAAAGTTTTGTTAAAATAAGAGCAAATTCAACAAAGCAACTTAATCCATGCCCTTTTGGAATGATGATATGCATGTGGCAAGTGAGGTTATCTAATTTAAAGATTAGAACATGGTTGTTTACTTTAAAATTAAGAGAAGTAATATCTATAATGAAACTTGAAGAGAGATTGAATAAATGCTTATGAACCCCACTACAAATTGCTTGGAGATCCAAAGATCCTTTGTTGTGGCATCCAAAAATAAAATTTATGTTGATTCAGTTAGAATTATGCATTTATGCCACAATTATCATCGGTTTACAAAGATGGTATACTATGTATACCCACTAAAAGTTTTCCATATATTGAAACAAAATAATATATAATGTGACTAGATAGTTATATCCAGTGAAACCACATTTTATAAACAAAAACAATTCCATTAACCTTGGAATTTGAGTTTTGGAAACTTTGATGAGAGATTGCTCTTCTCTATGGATCCATACAAGGTATATAATTGATATACAATCATAGGTCCAACATAATGGTGTCATGTCCAAAAACAAGAGAATTGAATCAAGATATTAATTCATCTATCAATGGTGAAACTCAAGAAGACTTCGAAATCTATTGTCAACCACCTTTAAAAAAATGCTTCAATGTAAAGTCTAAATGGAATTCCAACATTCTCCCCAAAATAGATTAATTCCATTGCTCTTACTATAACCATGTGTAGAGTAATATATATACACAAAATTAGTCGGCTCTACCATGGTCATAAGTGACCATTTAATGAAAACCACGTCCATCGTGTAGCATCCATTCAAGCCTTTAAGGCAAGTAGGGAAGATTAAAATTTTATAACATCCTAGAGTCTATAAGGGGTGTTTAGATTTACTATAGCCAAAATATAATCAATTTGGATTCTAGGTAGATGTAAAAGAGTAATCCAAACAACCTCTTAAAGTTATCATATTCCGCAATCATCACACAATCATTAATCCCAATTATTTAAGTCAAATTGATAAAACAAAAAAAAAATTAGTAAAGACAACCAAAACAAGAAGCAAACAACAATTATGAAAGTTGCATACGAGTTAACCATATCCCTTGCGCATGGCACAAATGTAGCAAACTCTACCATACAACTATGATTATAAAATGTTATAATGCAAACAAAACACCCTTTTCCATGTTATAATCTACAAGTAAACAATTCATTGATGATGAAGATTACCATCCATTAAACCTAACTTTTCTATATTGGACCTTAATTATAAATTTGAAGATTAATTGATTTGCTTTAACGTTTTGTTTCTATCATCGAAAAGATCACAAATAAAATTTCCTAGCCCACTTTGGTTTTCACAAGTTAACAAGTTATGAAGATAACTAGTGCTACAAATATTATAGAATTGAGCCCTAATGTGTACATAGGAAGGACATTCTAAGGGAAAGTGTTTTTCACACTCTACTTTCTTAGTATCACAAAGATTGCAAACTCTTTCTTCCCTTAGCATTTTGGGTCAATCCAACACCTAGTTTCACTACGAAGCTTGTGAGAGTTCATTATTATTTTAGCAATGTTAATTTTCTTCTTTAAGTTAGCAATAGCAAAAATATAATTTTGATCTTTTAATTTGGGGTTAATGGTCTATTTGTAGTACATTAGCTTTCTCTTATTCTCTATTTCTTCATGGAACCCTAATTATTTCTCTTTAGATCTACTTGTGATATCAATACTTTTGATATTATCAATATTTTGAAGAATGACCACCTCTTGAATCCTCCAATAGTTTAGCTAGGAAACAACATCCTTATGGCATCTTCTCTTAAGCCTTAAGTGTCTTTTATCGAAATTCAAAGCAATTTTAGGATGCATTTATCCTTCAATTTAATTATCTTATACTTATATATGAGGTGCTATAATGACCCCAATGGGGGTATATGTGGAGTTGAATGTATATGTAATATGGGTTTACCTAATAGGGGCCTCACATGTACAATGGGTGAGAGTATGTATGTTTTTTTCCCAAGTAAAACCTCACGGGGAAAACCTAGGGATGCTTCCCACATTCATGGATGGCATCTCTAATAAGACCATCGGTGTAAACTAGTGCACCTCACCCAGAAGATCAAATCAAGCACTGTTTGCATATAACTAGTAAAATGCCTAAAAACGTTAGCAATAATTAGTTGACCTAATCCCTTGGACTTGGGTGAGAATATGCACATATATATGTCAATAGAGTCACTATTGGGGACATGAACTTTTGATTTTGATATGTGGATGTAACGAGATTATTTGGAGGAGGTTCTCCTCATGAATAAGAAGTTATTGTGTAAATAATATCTGTTATCACTTTGGGAGTTGTGCTTCATGATCATACTTGGTGTACATTGTGTATGTTCTAGTTTATCATGATATTTTGAGTATTTGGTGTTGAATTTTGTAACTATGGTCGGTATTCATAATGTATATTTGTTTGGTCTCAAAAGATTTGTAAAGCATATTTAAATGCTTGAGACACAAGGAAAATTATTTTTGAGTCAAGTCCTCCCTCGAAATTTTAAGGGGGAAAGTTTGAATTTGTAAAAATGAATTTTTGGCTCCAAGTTGTACAAGTTGGCCCTCCTCCAAGTCAAGTCGGCCCAAATTATTGAAGATAACCCAGTGTAAAGTCAACCCCAACATAATTGACAAGTCGACCCCAAAACTGAGTGATAGATTAGTATAAATAAAGGCACTGGCCTTCTCATTTACACACAACAATTCACCTTCCTCATAAGAGCAATTACAACTACAAATGTTCGTTGGTTTCTTGAGCAACTGGGCATCTCAAGAAAATATCTCTTGATATCTGTTTTTCTTTCTTCTTTCTCCTCTCTCTAGTTCACACAAGTGACTTCTCTCTCTCTCTCTCTCTCTCTCTCTCTCTCTCTCTCTCTCTCTCTCTCTCTTTGTTTGTAATGCAAATCTTTATGTAGCTGGTGATCTCTCTCTTCTTCCTATGAGGTTGTGTTGATGGGTGTTTATGACACACTGTCAATGGGAAGGGAAGATCCGGTCCGGGGTTGTCTATTTAACCCAAGTTGTTTGGTATAATCTACCCTGATGGGTTTTATGGCTCCGTTAGTCAACTAAGATCCTAAAACAACTAAAAGATGTGGACTAACTAAAGATACAACTCTAACAATCAACACTTTTATTACAAATGCTTAACTAACAATGTTTATGTACAATAGTTATATACAACTTACAAGGTTTAAGCAAAGCCTTATGAACCCAAGTAAATTTTCCTGATTCTTTTTTTTTCTGTCCCCCACCACCAATGGGATTTAGATAAAGATCAGGGAGTAAACTGAATAATTCCCGATNATGTACAATAGTTATATACAACTTACAAGGTTTAAGCAAAGCCTTATGAACCCAAGTAAATTTTCCTGATTCTTTTTTTTTCTGTCCCCCACCACCAATGGGATTTAGATAAAGATCAGGGAGTAAACTGAATAATTCCCGATATGGAATCTTTTTTGGGTCCCTTTCTATCATTGTATCAATGTGGATTACCCTCATAAATAACAATAGAGCTTTTTCAAGTATTTGTAATTCGTAGTCTCATTGGACGACATATTGCTCCCAACCTAAGAGCTGCTAAAAGTATGATTCGAGATAAGGGACCCATTGTATGGGAAGTACTTCAAGAGGTTATGCAAGGGCATCCCATATTGTTGAATCGAGCACCTACCTTGCACAGATTAGGAATACAAGTGTAAATAATTGTTTTAAGATAATGTATCTAAACAAGAATAAATATAAACAAAATTATTCTATTACTCTAAATACCAAACTAATAAAGAATGAATGAACAATATTGTAAATGATATAATGTGTTAGCGTTAGAAGTCACTCCTGGATTGCGACAGGAGCAGAGCCCAACGCCCATCAGTTTATGTCACGGATAAATTTAATGGGTGATCGAATGGGTAGAAACCCAGGAAGGTATCACTCTAACTCAGGGACCAGGCCTGGTATGTAAAAAACAAAGGAGGTCTTGATCTAACTTCCGTCAGTGAATTGATAGTAAAATGAGCAGGGGAAGACTTGGTGAGATGAGTAAGCAAGATTTCCTCGGGCATCAGGCCTTTCAACAGCTTGAGGAAGAAAAACTCAGAATACAAGATCCTCTTGGTTCTGAGTTTCGGGGAATTGAAGGGTGACTTGATTGGATCCTCCAATTCCAAATCATTCAGCGTTGAGAAAATACAAGAACTGATTAGAGACAATGAAACTATTACAGTGATCCAACCTACAACATCCTATAACAACGCAACTCGACTAGATCCTCCAATTCCAAGATGTTCTAATACAGTGCAAACAAAGAGATGGAAAGAAGCTGACATTCATAAGGCAAGAAGTCTCAAGTGCCAATACATAACCGGAGCAACTAGTGCTTCGTTAAAACTTTACAATCGAGAGCCTAGCTCAACCATTGATAGATTACAAAAATGGCGAAAACGCCTACATATACTCAAAACAAAACAACAATAGCAAAAATGCCTACATATACTCAAAACAAAACAACAATAGCAAAAACGAGACACTGCATTTAAAACATTGCGTCTGCATGTCTTCTGGTAGTCAGCGCATACAGACTCTGGACGATCGTGCACTTATGACAGACACAATCAGACTCTTAACTGTCCTGCAGATGAATCGACATGCTTTTAATCCTTTGCTAGACTTTCCATTTATGGTGGAGACGATGTCTAACCACCTCCAACAACTTCAATAACTGCTTTCTTGGGATCAGGAACAATCCGGGTCAACTCTTCCCTCTGGGACGTGGAGGTCTTCTCATGGCGCCACCTGGATCAACTGAACGGTCTAATGGATAGGTCGTGGAGGATTTGGCATGCTTGACGTGGAACGAAGAAAGGGAGTGATCACGGAAACAACAAGGGTGAGACACATGGCAAGAAGAAGGGGTGAAGGTGACGGGATATAATGGTAATGGGGGACACATTATTAATGGGAGGCTGACGTGGAAGGGAGTGGGACAGATGTCAGAGGACGAGGAGGGGCCAAAGGGAACGGGTCCTGTCATGCGGTCAAGTGGAGAACAAATGGAAGGGGAGGAAACAATAGAGAAGGCGACATGATAGGAAGGGGGCCCCACGTTAATACCACACCATTCCGGACCCACCCCCCCCTATTAAAGGCATAATGGCAGAGGGGGTCCGGAATCACTTGAGCGCCATCGATCTTGGCGCCTCAATCTCGATCGTTTGAGAGATGAGCGCCCAATTCCGGACCCCCCCCGTTAAAGACAAAATGGCAAGGGGGCTCCGGAATGAAACCTCAACCGCAGATCTCGGTCGTCTGAAACTGCCTGCTCATTAAAATGACGCGCCCACCCTCAAACTTTGGAAAAAATGGATTTTTCGGATCTCTTTCTTTAACCAAGGGGACGCCTCTTTCAGGAGAGCACCCCCTACATGATTATGTGCTAACATTAGGCTCCATGGGGGACGACACGCCCCCTGCGGGCTGCCGAGAACTCTTTTGCAACTTCAATGCCTTGCTGTTGGGCTATGGAGTCATTATTTAAAACTTAAAGATAAAAGAAAAACAATATATACAACCGCAGATGAGCCATGTGTGGCTCAAGAAAAACATCCTTTCAGAAAATGCGCATTCACAGGGCCATTGAAAACTTCTTGATCCTTCAAATCTCGCAACCTGTAGGTATTATTTGAAAATACTTCAGAGATTTTGAAGAGCCCGACCCATAGGGCTTCAAATTTGTCGTGTTTGCCCTTGTCTTGTTTAGGAGCATCCCATTTCAGCACCAGGTCTCCTATCTGAAACTCTTCCTTCTTGGCCTTTTTGTCAAAAGCCTGCTTGATCTTCTGCTGATGGTACTAAATTCTGTTCATTACCTGCTCTCTGGCCTGCTGGACCTCTACCAGTTGACGAATTCTTCTGATCATATCATCAGGCTCTTCTTGATAATCCTGGAAGAACTTTGCTACAAGAATGGCTAGCTGAGAAGGGAAAACAACTTCTGCTCCATAAACCAATTGGAAAGGGGAGATGCCTATAGATCTCTTTGTGGTCACTTGATCGGCCCATAGAGTGAATTTCAACTTTGAATCCCGGGCCTTTTTGTTGTCCTCCAATATTCTTTTGATGATCCTTATCAGGCTTCTATTGGAGGACTTTGCTAAACCATTGCCTTGAGGATAGTATGGGGTGGAGTGAATCAATTTGATCTCGAATTGCTCACAGAACTTGGCTAACATCTCAGCCTTGAAAGAGGCTGTGTTATCAGTGACAATTTTGTTTGGGCAGCCGAATCTTGTGATGAGGTCTTCCAGGAATCCAATGATTACCTTGTGGGAAGCACTCCTGGTGGGAATGGATTCTATCCACTTAGTAAAGAAATCCGTGGCAGTTAGGATCCATCTGTGCTTCCCACTAGAAGCAGGGTGGATTTATCCAATAAAATCTAGGCCCCATTGCTGGAAAGGTCCCGAAACAACTACAAGATTTAAAGGCAGAGATTTAAGTTGTTGCTTTCCTGAAAACCTTTGGCATTTGATGCAGGCTCTGACCTTTCTGCATACGTTAGTGAATAAGGTGGGCCAGTAGTACCCAGCCCTGAGGATTTTGTAGGTTTTGGTATTCCAGAAATGATGCCCTCCACATAGGCTGCTGTGAAATTCAACAATGATCCTGTCAGCCTCTTGTGGATTCATACATTTCAAAAGCACCCCCAGGGGGTCTTTCCAATATAAAACTCGATCGACAAGGCACTATCTGATTGCTTTGAGCTTCAGAGCTCTTGCCTTGTTTCTTTGCAGGCCATCTGGAGGCCGCAACTCTTGCAGAAAATATATGACATCCTTATACCAAGGACATCGAGCCAACGGGGGTTCTGCTTGAGGGTCCACATTAGACAACTGATCCTACTGATTTTCTGAGCATTCATTGATGAAACCTACCCCCAAATCTTTGTAATTTTCTTCAGCCAACAACTTGGCTAAACCTTGACCTTTGATTAATTTGGTAGGCCTTATTTCCAAGTCAAACTCAAGGATCTTGGCTATCCACTTACTCCTCCTCCCATCTATATTAGTTTGAATAATAATGTCCTTAACAGCGGCCGAGGGGACATAGGCAATGATCTTCGACTGCAAGACATAGGTTCTAAAAGCTTTGAGAGCCTTTACCAGGGCATAGGCCTACTTCTCCATAATGTCGTACTTGACCTCGACATCCCTTAGGGATTTGCTAAAATAGGCAATAGGCTGCTCTAGCCTGACCTCGTTTGTCTGTAATAAAATAGCAGCCACCGTGTCAGATGAGGCAAAGGATAAAATAAGGAAATCCTTTGAGTAATCGGAACTGATAAGCACAGGAGCTTCTGTCAAGGCCTTCTTTATCTACTTAAAGGAATTTCGAGATTCAGAGGTCCACCTCACTTCATTTTCCTTTCTCAACATGGTTGTTATAAGATTTACCACCTCAACAAAGTTAGAAACAAACCTCCTTAGAAAATTAATCTTACCAAGGAAAGACTGGACTTCTTTCCTGGATCTTGGGATTGCCAAAGCTTGAATTGCTTCAACTCTACTAGGATCAATTTTGACTCCTTCCACTGATACTATATGGGCCAGTAACCTTCCCTCCTTCATGGCGAATAGAGATTTTTTGGGATTCAATGAAAGGCCAAAACTCCTGCATTTCAGAAAAACTTTCCTGAGATGACAACAATGTTCTTTATCATATTTGGAAAAGACTGTTATGTCGTCCAGATAGATGACCACAAACTTATCCTTTTCCCCAATGAAAGCTATGTCCATGGCTCGTTGAAACATTTCCCTTGCATTCATCAATCCAAAAGGCATTTTAGCATACATGAATGTGCCCCATGGAGTGGTAAATGCCATCTTCTCCCCGTCCTCAGGCAAAATAGAGATTTGATTGTAGCCAGAGAAGCCATCAATCATGGATATCCTGGATGCTCCTGTTACCCTCTGCAATATATGTTCCATCTTTGGCAAGGGGTAATTGTCCTTCCGTGAGCTCCTATTCAGGTTTCTAAAATCTACACAGAGCTTGATTTCTCCATCCTTCTTCCTTACTGGGACCAAATTGGCCACCCACTCCGAATATCTCAATGGCACAATGTTCTCGGCATGTAGCAACTTCTTCACTTCTCTCTCCATGATAGGCAGCAACATAGGATTGATCTGTCTTAGCTTCTGCCTAAATGGCTTCGCCTCCTTTTTCAACGGGATTTTATTCTCAATGATGGAAGTGTCATACGTTTTGATATCCTCATAGGTCCAGGCGAAAACATCAGAAAACTCCCTCAATAGTTCAACGTATTCAGCCCTCTGTTCCTTTGTCAGACTCCTTGACACTTTGACAAACTTGGGTTCATTCTCGGTGCCAATGTTTCACTGAGTTGTATCAGCATTATCCTCTGAGATTTTCCCTTTTAATGCCACATCATTTCTATCAAAAATCCTTTCCAAAGGAACCAATCCTCTTGGAATATGATTGCTGGGCAACTGCACAATGTCACGCTCTGCAATCTTACTCAGAAAATTGCCACCATCAGGCCTTTCTTTAGAAACAGAGTCTTGGTCAATATGCATCTCTGAAAATTCTTCAACAGTCTCCAAGAATATTTTGATCTCAAGATCATCCTCGAACACCTTCCAATGTTTGACATTGTCAGGTATGGAGGGCATGTATTTTACTTCTACACCATATATGAATTTAGGTGGCAAGGGAACTTTGAAATTTCTTGCTTATGTAGCCAAGGAATCTTCCACTGTGTTTTTCTCTCTTGGGATGAAAGAAATGTTAAATGCTGAGAAGAAACTGTCGATTAGGTCCCATACCTCATTTCTGTAATTCCTGAGTCGAGGGTGCTTGGCCTAATAGGAGTTTTTGATCTGCTGGACTATCAACTCTGCATCTTTGAACACTGCTACCTCCTGAATTCCCATTTCCTTTGCAGCTCTTAATCCTAGAACAAGAGCTTCATATTCTGCCACATTGTTGGTTGTTTCAAATTCTAGCTTGTATGATAGAGATATGGTTTCTTGAGCAGGTGACACAAAAAATACTTCGGCACCAACACCTTCCCTGGAAAAGGCTCCATGAAAAAATATTTTCCAGATGGAGGTGATGGGGGAAGAAAATTCACGAGAAGTGGTGGACTGCTTTCTAAGTTTTAGAAGAGGCTCGAGGGCATTAGTGAGTTGCAACAGACTGGAACCTAAATCAGTATCAAGGGCAAAGATAGGATGGTTGGTAGGATTGGCTTTGTCACTGATTATATAGGCCAGCTGGGCTTCTCTGTATAGTCTCCTATGTTCCCCTCCAAACACTGGAATACTAGCATAGGTTAGGTCCATTTGCAGATTTCCCCCTAGTATTTTTATCCAAGATCTTGATAACAACATACCAAACTTGGGGGGGACATCGGCCACTATAATGTCCATAACCACACTTTTCATGGGTAATTGAAACAAGGTTACGACCAGGTCTTTGATGACTCCTAGGCATTGAACTTTCCTAGAGTCGAAGGAATAGAGGTCATGATAGGCTCTAGTGACTTCTAGTCCTAATTCTTCCATGGCAGTTTTGGGCATAAGGTTGTGGGAAGCCCCTGAATCCATCAAACAGTTGTGCAGTACCTTGTCATGTATGTTCAAGGATGTGTAGAAGGGAGGGGATGAATCTTTCCTGTCTTCTACCATAGGACCTAGAATGACTGTAGGTTTCATCTTGCAAATTGATAGAGTCTGAGGGAAGGCATGATGCTTCAGACTGTAATAGCTTGAAAATGTGTTTTTTGAACACTTCATGTTTGATCAGTTCGGAGAGGGGCATAGGGATTCTAATTTTCTGAATTTCATGCTCAAAGTTAAAAGAAGATGTAAGCTTTGGGATTTCTCTTACTTCAGAAACATGACTCTGGACCATTGGAGAGAGGGGTTGGGCCTTTTTACCTTCATTGCTGTCTGCTACTTCATTAGCTAGTTTCTCTGTTCTAGTGAACTGCTCAGGAACATCAGGTGCTCCTATTTTTTTCTTGGATCTCAGGTTATACCTACTTTGGCTGCTATTAGCCTTATCTCCCTTGCTAAGTTCATTTAGCTGACTGTCCATGAGAGATTCCTCGTATGCTGATTGAGTGAGATGAGGGAATGAAGGCATTTCTACAAAGCAGTGGATTTCGGGATCAAGCCCGTTTGTTTCCCCTTCTTCCTCAGCAGTCACAAAATTATTTTGAAGAGGGGCCTGGATTTTTTGGTCTTCTCTATCTCTTCCTCTCTGGTCTCTTTGCATAGTTAGGGGAGAAATATTGTTTGGCCTCCTGAAGCTTCCTTTGTTTTTGTCATTTTGAGGATTTCTATATGCTTGCTTTCCCTCCACCTTCATTTTCTCCATCTTTGCAGACAAAGACTTCACTATCTTGGTCAATTCATCCACTTGAGGGTGAGGCACAGAGGTGCCAGAAGTTGAGGCTTCATATCTTCCCTTTCTCCTGTTTGCATCAGTCTTATTCCTCAGTCTGTCAACTGCCAATACATTAGATTCCACCTCTATGGCCGCATCTTTCATTTGAGCTAGGGAAGTAGCTCTTCTTTCTCTCAACAGAAGACAGAAGTCAGGGTCGAATGCACTAGCATAAGAAATTTTGGTAGAGGCTTCTGTGGGTTTTATCTCAGCCGAGATCTTATTATACATCTTATTGAATATTTTGGAGAAATCTGAGACAAACTCTCCTCCCATTTTCTTCAAAGACCCGAATTTTGTCATGTAATACATGAAATCCTTCTTATCTCCCCACTGCCTCATGAAAGCACTATCTAGAGATTCAATCCCAACAATAGATCCCGGGGCCAATCTCCTAAACCACTTCCTCACCTCGTTGTCCAGACTCTGGATGAAGACTCTCATCCAGACATCTTCATTTTCAATGTTCAGGTTGTCTACATAACTGTAGAAAGCAACAAGGTGCTCTTCCGCAGTTATGTCCTCTTCCCTAGTGAACTTGGGAATATATTTTAGGTAATCTCCAACAGGGAGAGGATTCACAGGTTGAGGTAGGACTAAGGGAGCATATCTGGCAGCTACTATGGTGTCTATTCTATTTAGAGGGGGATTAGCACCAGCCATAGGAACAATGGGTATGGGGGAACTAGGAGGAGATGAGGTTTGAAGCAGAAAGACAGGAGCTGAGCTTAGAAAATGGGAGGGGAACTGCAACAAATCTGGAGAACAGGCTTGCGGGCTCAAAGGCATAGAAATTTCCCTTCCCTTAACAACAGTAATAACAGAAGGAGGGGTAGTAAAACCCGGGGTAGGAGAATGTTCAGAGGCGCTGGGTCTAAACCAGGGTACCACCTTGGGGGAGAGGGGAGTGACAAGAGTTTCTCCTACTAATTCGAGACCAGGAGGAGAAAATCCAGCAGGAACACTCCTGAAATTTAGACTACGAGAAACTCTGACAGACGGTAATAAAACAGGACGAAATGAAGGGGTTGGAGTTTCTACAAAATCTTGAAAATCACCAGAAATACTTGTTTTAGTAGTAGAAGTACTGCCTTCAGAGGACTTTCCCTTTCTGATGATCTTCTCCGGGTCAGCTTTAGGTGGTGCTAATGGCAGTTGAGGAGTAGACCTTGTGCGTCTACCTCTAGACCCATGGCTAAAACAATGGAGTCGCTTATGGGTTGGAACCAGTGGGGTCGCCCAGCAAAGTCGCGTCAGTGGAGTCGCCAGGTGAACAGTAGCAATCTTTATAGCTCTAATATCTGACGCACCTTTAGAATCAGTTAATCATTGTCGTTCAATCCCGGGGAAAATATTCAACTTCGTCCCCGACAACGACGCCATAAATGTTAGCGTTAGAAGTCACTCCTGGATTACGACAGGACTAGAGCCCAACGCCCATCAATTTATGTCATGAATAAATTTAATGGGTGATCAAATGGGTAGAGACCCAAGAAGGTATCACTCTAACTCAGGGACCAGGCCTGGTATGTAAAAAACAAAGGAGGTCTTGATCTAACTTCCGTCAGTGAGTTGATAGTAAAATGAGCAGGGGGAAGAATTGGTGAGATGAGTAAGCAAGACTGCCTCGGGCATCAGGCCTTTCAACAGCTTGAGGAAGAAAAGCTCATAATACAATATCCTCTTGGTTCTGAGTTTCGGAGAACTGAAGGGTGACTTGACTGGATCCTCCAATTCCAAATCATTCAGCGTTGAGAAAATACAAGAACTGATTAGAGACAATGCAACTATTACAGTGATCCAACCTACATCATCCTATAACAACGCAACTCGACTGGATCCTCCAATTCCGAGCTGTTCTAATACAATGTAAACAAATAGATGGAAAGAAGCTGACATTCATAAGGCAAGAAGTCTCAATTGCCAATACATAACTAGAGCAACCAGTGCTTCGTTAAAACTTTACAATCGAGAGCCTAACTCAACCATCGATAGATTACAAAAATGGTGAAAACACCTACATATACTCAAAACAAAACAAAAACAGCGAAAACGAGACACTACATTAAAAACATTGCGTCTGCATGTCTTCTGGCAGTCTGCGCATGTAGACTCTGGACGATCGTGCACTTATGACAGACACAATCAGACTTCTGACTGTCCTGCAGATGAATCGACATGCTTTTAATCCTTTGCCAGACTTTCCATTTATGGTGGAGATGATGTCTAACCACCTCCAACAACTTCAATAACTGTTTTCTTGGGATCAGGAACAATCCGGGTCAACTCTGCCCTCTGGGACGTGGAGGTATTCTCATGGTGCCACCTTGATCAGCTGAATGGTCTAATGGATAGGTCATGGAGGATCTGGCGTGCTTGACATGGAACGGGGAAAGGGAGTGATCACAGAAACAACAGGGGTGAGACACATGGTAAGAAGACGGGGCGAAGGTGACGAGATATAATGGTAATGGGGGACACATTATTTATGGGAGGCTGATGTGGAAGGGAGTGGGACAGATGTCAGAGGACGAGGAGGGGCCAAAGGGAACGGGCCCCGTCATGCGATCAAGTGGAGAACAAATGGCAGGGGGGGAAACGGGAGAGAAGGTGACACGACAGGAAGGGGGCCCCACGTTAATACCACACCATTCTAGACCCCCCCCTATTAAAGGCAGAATGGCAGAGGGTGTCCGGAATCGCTTGAGCGTCGTCGATCTAGGAACCTCAATCTCGATCGTTTGAGAGATGCGCACCCAATTCCAGACCCCCCTGTTAAAGACAGAATGGCGAGGGGGCTCCGGAATGAAACCTCAGCCGCAGATCCAGGCGGGCAGATCTCGGCCGTCCGAAACTGCCTGCTCATTAAAATGATGCGCCACCCTCAAACTTTGGAAAAAAATGGATTTTCCGGATCCCTTTCTTTGCCCAAGGGGACGCCTCTTTCAGGAGAGCACCCCTTACATGATTATGTGCTAACATAATGAAAATAGACAAAGCAAATTAACGTTTAAATGATGCAATCACTATTCATTCACAAATCAACAAATTAAATAAATAATAAGCTAACTAACCTCTCATTGATCAACAATACTAAGCTAAATTCATCTCTCTGTATTTGTATGAGCTCCTCTTAACCGTGTCATGTGTAAACCTATGAAAAAATCAAGCATAATACTTCCTGAAGAAATTCAAGGAAGTGTTTCATATTCTGGAGCGAGTTTATGATGACAGAACGACAAATAATTATATATCATGTGACTTTGAAATGTCCAATAACTGAAAATGAAATAAATTCCAATTCTCAGGAATGGTGTTACCAACTATCTAGCATCAGATGTAAACTCAAAATACTTGAATAGATGATTAGTCAAAGATATAAACTAAACCAAAATATAATGAACAACATAAAGAAAAGCATGATATAAAATATTATGTGCAGAACTGACTAAAGCTAATTCGACACAGATAACATTTCACATCAAAACATTACATGAGAAGACAATAAAAAAACACTACACAGTCTACATAAGACGAAAGCCAAAGAGTAAACTGCTTTCTCATATAGTTTCAACAAAATATGTTCATCATATGGTCCAGGAAGAATTTTAGGGATAATAGACTCTTAAAGATTGAAAAAATTAATACATAAATGATAGCAATTAACCATGTATTGATAAAATAGACTAAAACTAATTTAAATCAATGCATAATCAATTACTCAAATGATATGAAGATATTATAATGAAAATAAAACAATTTACTCACAGGACAAAAGCCATTAAACAATCTGGAATTTCATATTCTTTTTCGAAAATACTCATCCATTCTCCCCAAATTCCAACCATCTATTACTCCATTTGAAAAGAAAAAGTTAAAAAATAAATAATATACAAAAAAGAAAGGATCAAAATCCTCCTTTGAATTTCTTGGCCTCCAATGGGCTCTGAACTTTCTCATATTTATGCAATGAATGAACAGTCTGGGCGTCACTAATAATTTCTGCCACCTGAAATTTGCCTCTTCTAGAGACAACAATATCTCTCAAATCGTGCATTTGTTTGGGAAAAATCTCGCGAGTAAGTTAAATGGGTCCATTCTGGAGATGTTTTTTCAACCGTTTCTTTAGATTCCTTACGGTTTGGCTGCAATTAGTCCCGAAAAATTATCTGTTTGTTCTTGAACGCATTTCCAAATCTTATTTGTTGTTGGTCATAAATTATTTGCAACAATCCAATTTTATTTTGGATCAATTATCTTGAACGTATTTAGATAATAAAATCAAGTCATGATCAGATCAGTACCAAATAATTGATAATAGAAACCTGTGAAACAAAAATAAACCAAATTAATAACCTAATTATTTTGAATAAAACAAAATCTAGAACAATAAAATTAAAATGAATTTAAACTAACTATAAATTCTAAACAAATATTGTTTATATTTTTCTTCCAAATATGATCTTAAAATTCTAGAAGCTTCAAGTTGATGGAGAAGAGAAAAATATTAATTTTGGGTTTTCACAAAATCAAACAAATGATAGCTATATTTTTTTTTTTTTGAAATGAGATACAAACTAACAAAATAATTTAATTAATTAAACCTACCAAATGATTTTGTGAAAATGATTGTTAATGAGCAAAAGATGAAAACATAATCATAATTTAAACGAAAGTAAACAATTGATAAAAATTAAGGTTTTCGTTTAAATTAAGACTATGTTCATCTCCCCCTCATTCAAATTTGATCAAATGTGAACAAATGTCATAGAAAAGATGTGTCGTAATAAAACCTCCCAAATTATGAAGCTCGTCCTCAACATCAAAACTATGTAGAAAACAAAACGAAATGGCATTTAAATTTCATGAAATTCAAACCAAACAAAAGAAAAAAATATAAACTCAAACCAACCTCGAAACAAAGAAAACCAATACCAATCCAATCAAGTCAAAGGGAAACAAATGAAGAATCCAAGTAAAGTTTTGAGGGACCCTAGATTTTGATTAAAGAAAAAGAAGGGGATTGTTGGTGCCCAACAAATGGCGACTTACTGGGTGAAGCAATTATCTCTGACCTATTAAACTTTCATCACAGGAAAGAAGAATAAGACTTGGATATAATTTTAAGCTGCTTTGAAACAAATCCACTTTAATATTACACAATATTAAGACTAGCTCAGACTTATAGAAAAATATTAGAAAAGAACAAAATAATGCTTTTACAGAGGATTATAACCCGAAGTTGTGTTTTAATCAAAGAGTCACAATGTTTATAAAATGATTTTAATACCGTTGACAGAGCCACTGTTGCCAGCAGACGTCCATAGCCTCGACATGGATGTCATTTAACCCACTCAAATGCTTTAATCCCATCCAATAGTTGTATCCACATGATGTATATTTCCATAAAAGTTAATTTAAAATCATATACCTGCTAGCTCTCGACCTGACATTGCTTCATTGCCAACAGACCTATTCAGTACCCCGACAATTCTTGGTATCATGTGTGCATTTACCCGCTTCCAGCGAGCCTGTTCAGTACCCCGACGAGTTTACACACACTTCCCACACTTAAGTGCTTCCAACCCTCTTATGCCACTTTTAAATAATAATACAATTATAGATTTATAGATAACAAAGAGAGCGGATTGATACTAGAGGTTAATTGCAATACAAGTGAATAATTGATCATTTTTTTTTATTTGCTTTCAAAACTGGAAGTTTTATCATGGTTTAGAGGTTTTAGATTTCGGTTAAGAAATCATCTAGAGAATGGGGAAGCAATTAAAAGTGATCTTTTAAGAACATGGACGGGGTAAAAATTCTAAGGATAATCGTAAATCCTAAAGATCTCGACACATTTTAGGGGTAATACTTTGACAAAGACTGTTTAAGATTTCATAGTACTCAATTGACTTACAAATAAATTATCTGAGCTGAACCTTAACATCATAAACTGTTTGAACTATTTCAAATGGATTTCAAAAACATAAGTCTTGAAAGGAATGCTTCCTTCGACAATCACTCTTTGATCATAAATATATTTATTCAAAAAGACAGACAAGAAGAAAGTTCAATCAAAGAAAGCAAAAAAAAATAAACACACAACAAACCGATTCAGATTTTATTAATGGGATTCAAAATCATTAGTATATCAAAACAAACAAATCGAAATAGCAAAAGCACACATTCAGAAACAATTTTGGCCAAAGATAAACCTGAGCTTTGGGATCTATTAGTATCCCACTGTACAATAAAGGAAGAACTAAATCATATAAAATCTCATGTACGAGCAACTTCTTTTCTTAAGATAGTGATGCATAAGATGTTACTTTGACCAAGCATTATTATTAAAAATAAAAGAAAAAAATCCTTATTAAGATGAGTGCAGTCCTACTGGTGGCACCTTGGGTTAGGGTTGAATCCAGGTGAATTGATAGTTCAAATTTACTTATCTCTTTACTTTCCATTTTAAATTTTCCATGATGATAATGTGTTTTTGAAAATAAATATTCAACGAAAAAGAAAAGAGAAAAGGATTAAAGTGGACTTCCCTGACAACATTCATATCTTGGTGTACCCACTTGTGTTCATAACTGCATTATTACAAAAATAAACATTGAGAAAGAAAACTAAAGGAAACCTACTCCTAAACCTACTCTAACTACTAAACAAATCAAAATACTAAGTGAAGTCATGCTTCCAATGTAGCCATCGAAGTAACTCTAATCCTGCAATGAAAACAAAATCGAATATTAGTAACAAGAATGGTTGTATATTGAAATATGAAAAAAATACATCATACTTACCTTTATCATCATCGTTTAAAAACAAAGCAAGCATGACCTTACCATTCCCTTGAACATTCTTTCTGTATGAATCCTCTAGCCATTATGCAATTTTGTCATTATATGGGTCACAAAAACATGAAAAAATGAGATTGTAAAGCTTGTGAGAGTTATGGGGACCTGACATAACCATCGGCCTAGACCGAAGTGCCCCATCCTCCTAAAATTTTTCCTTTTGTTCCATATTTTCTCTATCTGAAGGATATAAAATGAGTGTGTCAAAGTTACCTCCTTGATCTCCAAATAAGGTGAAGATAATCCTACCATTCCCTGGAAATTTTTCAAGATATGAATACTCCAACCAATTTGCAATCCTATCATAATACATTTAATTACTAACATGGGATTGTTCGAAAGAATTCACATACGACAGAGATTTCTGATGAGAATAAAGTATTAGATTATCATGGACAAAATCTTGTAAAAAGGTCAGATCAAGATTGTGAGAACTTACTGTGATTTTCAATCAGAAAAGAAGTGTCCCATTCTCTTGAAACTTTCCATTGAGCTCAAATACTTCAAGATTAACTATTTGAGGTGAACTAAATGGAACAACCAACGTTTTTGAATAATCATCATTGGTAATAGTATTTGGTTGATTATACTTTTCAACCTCAAATAATTGATCATGGAAAAACTTAGATCCTTCTTTAAACACAAATTGAGATGAGTCAATGGAAGATGCAATTTGAGACTCTTTCAAATCATTTCTTGATTTACCCACGAATAATTGATGAGAATAAAAATTAATATGTTCATGGGCATAATTATTTTGCTCTTTATCTTCTAGTTGGTAATCTCTATTAATTTGTACATGAATATATAGTGCATAATTCATTCCAAAGTGATTTGAAACACATGATTTCATAACATGACGATAAAAAATATCAGGGTACAAGGAATAATATGTAGAAGAGTTGAAAAGCCGAAATGCATCTCTTGAAATGATCGGAATATGTGTTTCGAAATGTGGTTTTGTTCTCTCTCCTTGTATAAACTGATCAACCTCTGTTGTATACTCTTTTAAAGAGTATGAGACAGTTTCTAAGAGACAATTTGGTTCATCATAAAAGGGTGAATGTGAGAGAAAATTACCAGAATTAGATGATTCATTGCTAGTTTGACCAATGTTGTCATCTCACACTAATTGATCTTGAGCCTGTTCACATGAGTGATGGGAAGTTTTACTGACAACAAGATTACCAAATTCACATTCCATCTCTTTTACTTCAGAGGCAATTGTAATATCTTGGAGAGTTTGACCACGGTCTCCTTTTGAATTCAATGTTCCTTCCTCAATAGAAAAATACATTGTTGGCAAAGAAATATCAAAAGCCATAATTGTATCTTGTAAAATGTCATGCTGCTCTTGATCTGCCAAAATGAAAGAAGTTGACAAAAAATGTGGTGCTTTAATGATTTCAAGATCATCATGAACTTTTAAACCATCTTTAGATTGAGTATTAGTGCTCAATTCAGATTGGTTAGCAATTAATTAATATTTCTTTTCTGAGAGAGAAATGAGATATTGAAACCATTCATTAATAAGAGGAATTTCTTTCAAACAGGATCTAGTACAAACATGTATGAACCTAATTGCAAAATCATTGAATGATTCATAATTTTTTTTCCTTAAGCAACTTAATTCTTCACTTAATTCATCATAATCATAATTGTTAAAATCTGATAAAAACTCAATTACAAACTCCGACAAAGAATGAATCGAATTAGCTGGAAAATATTCGAACCAATATTTAACCCAACCTCGGAAAGTGAGAGAGAACAATCTACACATGAGATTGAGATCAATGATCTTATTCTTTAAGCACTTATATAAAAAAATAGAAATATGGTCTGCTGCAGATGTGTTCCCTTCACCATCAAAGGTGAGTTATAAAAAGAGATCAACTGTCTTGCTGGGACTAACTGGTAATGAGACATTGAAAGCATGTTCCAACACAGTGATTTGGGCAGGAGCCATAAAAAATCAAGAAATTGAAGAAATTGACTCCAAATAGTTAGCTTGTCAGCTAACCTGCCTTCTAGTGCATTATAAGATGGCACAGAAGAATAATTTATAAACCTAGAATTATGATAGGGTGAGGGATGAAACATTTAATCATTAAATTTACCTCGACCCTCCTTCTAGCGCCATTTGTTGACTAGCGTTTATGACACACCATCAATGGGAAGGGAAGATCTGGTCCGGGGTTGTCTATTTAACCCAAGCCATTTGGTGTAATCTATCGTGACGGGTTTTATGGCTCTGTTAGCCAACTGAGATCCTAAAACAACTAAAATAAGTAGACTAACTAAAGATACAACTCTAACAATCAACACTTTTATTACAAATGCTTAACTAACAATGTTTATGTGCAATAGTTATATACAACCTACAAGGTTTAAGAAAAGCCTTGTGAAAATAATTGTTTTAAGATAATGGATCTAAACAAGATTAAATATAAACAAAATTATTCTATTACTCTAAATACCAAACTAATAAAGAATGAATGAATAAGATTGTAAATGATATAACGAAAATAGACAAAAATATTAACGTTTAAATGATGCAATCATTATTCATTCACAAATCAACAAATTAAATAAATAATAAGATAACTAACCTCTCACTGATCAACAATACTAAGCTAAATTCATCTCTATGTATTTGTATGAGCTCCTCTTAACCTATGTCAAGTGTAAACCTATGACAAAAGCAAACATAATACTTCCTGAAGAAATTCAAGGAAGTGTTTCATATTCTGGAGC
>ML791588.1:49180-113042 GCA_009831015.1 Picea engelmannii
ATCAATTAATCAAATAATATGAAGATATTATAATGAAAATAAAACCATTTTACTCATAGGACAAAAGCCATTAAACAATCTAGAATTTCATATTGTTCTTCGAAAATACTCTTCCATTCTCCCAAAATTCCAACCATCTGTTAGTCCATTTGAAAAGAAAAAGTTAAAAAATAAATAATATACAAAAAAGAAAGGATCAAAATCCTCCTCTGAATTTCTTGGCCTCCAATGGGCTCTGAACTTTCTCATATTTATGCAATGAATGAACAGTCTAGGCGTCACTAATAATTTCCGCCACCTGAAATTTGCCTCGTAAAGAGACAACAATATCTCTCAAATCATGCATTTGTTTGGGAAAAAGCTCTCGATTAAGCTAAATGGGTCCATTATGGAGATGGGTTTTCAATCATTTCTTCAGATTCCTCACAGTTTGGCTGAAATCAGTCTTGCAAAATCATCTGTTTGTTCTTGAACGCATTTCCAAATCTTATTTGTTGTTGCTCATAAATTATTTGCAACAATCCAATATTATTTTGGATCAATTATCTTGAACGTATTTCGATAATAAAATCAAGCCATGATCAGACATAATACTTCCTGAAGAAATTCAAGGAAGTGTTTCATATTCTGGAGCGAGTTTATGACGACATAAAGACAAATAATTATATATCATGTGACTTTGAAATGTCTAATAACTGAAAATGAAAGAAATTCCAATTCTCAAGAATGGTGTTTTTTTTTTTATGTAAACGGGTATGTATTATATTAAAGGGGCGGCAAAGCCACAGATTCAGTTACAAAAGTGGCCCAATGTGTCTTTGGGCCTACTATCCTGATTACAGTCTACCTTGAAACTAGATCTATTGACTGACTTAGTTCCCTTTCTGCTTAATATACTACTTATTTAAAGCCTTGGCTGAGACAAATGCCAGAGTGCTTAGTGAGCTTGCTTACATTTACAAATGACACAAAGGATTACTTCTCTTCTTCCTGGCTCCAATTGTTGTTCAGTTGGGCCATCTTAGCCTCCAGTTGTTCCATTCTTTCATCAAATTCTTGCTGAGGGTTCTTCAACTCTTTGTGAAGCTTGTCCAATTCCTCTGCAAACAGTCAGGGTGATGTCCGACTCAAGCTGCTCTAGCCTGCGTCCTGCTTCCACATCCAAGTTTTCCAGAAAATCTAATTGATGCTGAAGCATCTGTTGCAGATTTGCAAGAGTTTTGTCCATCTCCTTCAGTCGCTCTTCTGTGCTCATCGTGCCTTTGGATGAAGACGCCATCTCCCTACGAGCTCTCACCTCGCGTGCCTGGCTTTGCTTACTCTGAATCCTTGCGCTCTCTGAGTTCCTAATCGCTCTGTAGATCTTCTCTTGGGCTGGAATGTGAGGGGGCCGACCTCCCTTTATTTCTTTTTTGGACGAGACTGCGTGGATCTTGTGGCTGCCTCAGATCTTGGTCGCCATTCCTCTTGGTACTTAGCCGAGCCTGCCTTCCAATCAAACCAACTATCCCTGTCTGCTTGCTCGATTCGCCCAGATCCTTTGTCCCTGCGCGATCCAGCATTTGGATGAGTGCCCGTGGCCTGCGTGGGTTCATGGGATCTCCACTCTTTCCATTATGCCATTTACGGACATCGCTCCTGCCTCCAATAATACGCCTTGGTTGGCTTCTTTTTCAGCACTTCGATTTTGATCCCTTAGCACGTGATAAAAATGACAGGAATTCAAATTTCTTAAAATGAGCCAAATTTTGTCAAGGAGATTATTGAGTTTGATACTTTGAGTTTTGGATCTCTTGACCATGGCCTGTATAATGATTATGGAATCACCTATTACTGTCAAGTCCGGGATTCTGAGCTTTACTACCAATTGCAATCCTTGCCAGAGAGCCAATGCCTCAGCCCTGTTGTTGGTTTCTATACCGAGCCCAAGAGCATAGTGCGTCACTTTGTCTTGTTTGGGATCTTCAATTGTGCCCTCTCCTCTGGCCAGCCCTGGGTTCCCTTTCGAGGCCCCATCAAAATGGAGGATAGGTGTTTTGATATTACTTTTCCAATTGGCAAATTCCTTTCCGCTTGCCCTGATCTCCCAGCTTTCTTGGTTTGGATGACTTCGATGTTGGCTTTCTAATCCTGAGACGTTGAATTGAGCTGTCCAACTCCTCTGATATTCATCCAGATTGTGTAGCTTTACTGTGGAGCTGAGATGTGCAGCTAACTCCCCCAGCATTGCTCGAATTTTAGTGACAGTTCTGACTTCACTTAATTGGCTGTCTTTAAAAATTCTATGATTTCTTTCTAACCAGAGACTCCATAGGACGAGCTTTGGTAGCAATCCCCATATCCAGAGAGTTTGGTTCCTTTTCTTGTTGGCAAAGGGGAACAAGGATTCCCATTGGAGGAGTAGGATGATTACATCAGTGGGGAGGCTGGTGGCTGGCTGGGAGTCTATCACCTTCATCCAGACTTCCTTTGAGTAACTGCAATTTAGAAGAAGGTGGTCAGTTGTTTCTTCCTCTTGGAGGCAAAGAGGGCATCTAAAGGGCCCCTCCCAGCCCCTTCTTTTGAGATTCTCCCCCATTGGGATACTCTTATGAGCCAAGGTCCAAATGAATAGGTCAACTTTTGGTAGGGAGCGATAATTCCAGACTGCCTTCCAAAGGGCTGGATTTGGCAATGCAGTGGGAATGGATCTGAAAAGGTGGTATCCCTCTGCTGTGGTGTAAGCCTGAGCATTTCTGCCCCATCCTCGTTCGTCTTTGCCTACCTTTTTTAGTGGATCTTTCCCTTGCAGACACTTCTTGAGAGCATCCCATTCCCTGTATAATATGGCTGGTCTGTTTGGGACTGCCCATCCTTGCCAGAGATGAGGCCTTTCTGCTCCCCAAACTAAGATGTCTGAGAGTGTTGAGATGTTTTGACTGTCCATCCATATTTTGAGGTCTTGCAAGCCTTGGTGCTGATCTAGCGGAGGGTCGCCCATTATAGAGTCTGTCCAAATTTTTACTTTCTTGCCACTTTTCGGAATCCAGGTTAAATGGGGGGTGAAGAGAGGGATCGCTTTTTTGCAAAGCGCAAAGATGGGAGAGCTTTTCCCCTCCTTGCATGGGAGTTCTAAACTTCGATCCCTAGATCCTCAGAAGTATTTCTCCATATGGCTCGTTTACTCCAAGTGGCTTTGCCGGTTACCATTTTCCAAAGAAGCTTTGCCCCTAAGGCCAGATTTTGAATCCTTGTGTTTTTAAGGTTGAGACCTCCTTCCATATAGGATTTTGTGGTTTTTTCCCATTTAACTAGATGCATCTTCTTCTTTTCCTGCTTTCCTCCTTCCCATAGGAATCATCTCTGAAAAGCTTCAAGTTTTTGAATGACTGTGGCTGGCGCAACTAGCAGCGAGCATTGATAGATTGGGAGGCTAGCTACTACAACTTTTATCAGGACTATCTTCCCTGCTAAGTTCAGCCAGTTGGCCCCCCAGGAAGAGAACTTGTTCTTAAGTTTTTCTGCTAGGTGGCTCCAATGGGAAGATCTTGGGGCAGACTTAAAGATTGGAACTCCTAAATACTTAAAAGCATCCCAATTTGTGTGCCCTTCCATTCCAAGAATTCGAGTGATTCTCAACATTTCATTTGGGGTGATGTTCCAGCCATAAATGTTGCTTTTGGCCAGATTTATTTCGCTGCCAGAGGCTTTTGCATAGGCATCCAACTCTTCCTTAATTTTTTTTTGCAATGATGGGGCTTGCTCCCCCCAGCAGCAGCGTGTCGTCCGCAAATTGAGCATGGTTGATGTCTTTCACCCCGTGTGTTATTCTTAGTCCAAGAAGATCTTTATTTATTTGGGCGTTTTCCAATTGGTAGATGAGAGCTGAAGCTTGAAGAGCGTAAAGCAGAGGCGACAGAGGGTAGCCTTGCCTTAGACCCCTGGAGGCTTTAAAGAAGGCAGTTACCTTCCCGTTCACCAGGGGGGCTATCCATGGAGAGCCAATGCAGGCTTTAATCCAGCTTATGAAATGCAAATCAAATCCAAAATTCCTCATAACTTCAAATAAAAATTCATGTCTGACTCTATCAAAAGCATTAGCGAGATCCAGTTTGATGACCATACCTTTTTCTTTTCTTAGCACGCTGGAGTGGATCGCTTCTTGTACCAGGATGATGTTGTCGGCGATATGCCTCCCTTGGACAAAGCCTCCTTGATTTTCGGGAACGATAAGAGGAAGCGCTGCCTTGAGGCGATTAGCTATTACTTTGGCCAGTATTTTATAGCTTGTGTTGCATAAAGAGATTGGTCTGAATCTATTGAAGGAAATCGCTCCTTTTTCTTTCGGAATGAGTGCCAGAAAGGAAGAGTTGGTGCTTCCTCCCAACTTGCTGGCCTTCTGGGACTTCTGGATCATTTTGGTTAGGTCCTTTTTGATGGTTTCCCAACATTGCTGATAAAACCTGGCAGTGAACCCATCTAGTCCCGGAGCTTTGTCTGGATTCATCTGGTCAATGGCCTCCTTTATTTCTTGCTGCGTTACCTCTCTGGTCAGCTTGTTGTTGATGTCTGCAGTTATTAGCTTTGGAATCAGCGTGAGGGGGTATCCTTGCTGGTCTAGATCCACGTCCTTTGGGGCTGTGTATAATTTCTCAAAGGTTTCATAAGCTGCATGTTTAATGCCATCAGGATCCGCAATTATTTTGTCCTGGACCTACACTTCCATCACTGCCTTGTATTGTTTTCTTGCTTCTGCTTGTTTGTGGAAGTAGGATATGTTTTGATCTCCTTATTTCAGCCATAAACTTCTCGACTTCTGCCTCCAATAATTTTCCTCCAACTTGCAGGCTTGGTGCTATTGCCTTTGAAGGCTGTCCTCCTGATTCAAAGTTTCCGGAGTGATCTCCTGTTGTTCCATTGCCAACTGATGTGCCTCAAGTTGGCTATGGGCTGCTAGGCGCACTGCTACTGGACTCAGCTGGCTTTTGGCCCATGACTTCAGAGCAAATTTCAGCCTTTTTATTTTTTCCTCCCAAACATAGGATGCTGAGCCTTGGACTGTGGTGGCCCATACTTTTGTAACAAGCTTTGTGAATCCTTTATCATTGATCCAATTTGGGCTAAATCTGAAGGGAATGGACCCTTTGACTTGGTCTTTTTTGATTTCTAATCGAATTGGTTTATGGTCAGAAGCACTATGGGCCAGTATTTCTGCTTTTGCTTCAAGCCCTAGCAGCAGGAAGGAGCTTTGTACGAGGAACCTGTCTAACCTGGCAATGATGTGTCCAGGGCCAGTTCTCTTATTTGTCCACGTGTAACGACCTCTGGCGGGTTTTATATCGAGAAGGTCCCATGCAGAGGCTAAGTCCTCTACCCATTCTCTGGCCGGATCTCTCACTATCGAGCCACCCCTTTTCTTGTCCTGGGCCAGTGTTACATTGAAATCTCCTTCGAGAATAATATTGGAGAGTTTATTTTGCTGGAGATAGGCCTACAGAGATTCCCAGCAGTGTTTTTTTTCCCCTAATAGCTGTGGGGCATAAATGTTAAAGATGCTT
This sequence comes from Picea engelmannii, assembly GCA_009831015.1. NCBI lineage: Eukaryota > Viridiplantae > Streptophyta > Pinopsida > Pinales > Pinaceae > Picea > Picea engelmannii. The sequence goes on from ML791588.1 coordinate 54,718, forward strand.
ACCTGACATCCCGTGTTTTTGTGTAGGACTCTGGTGTGAATCCAATGCATGCAAATATGGGAGCTGAGCATGTCTATTTTGGAGGCGTCCCACAAAGTGCAGAGCCCTCCTGAGGCACCCCTGGCATTTCTGGCGACTCCGTGACTTCCTTTCCAAACATTCGACAAGGTTTTGAGCACATCTTGCTGGCTAATTTTGGTCTCCTGGAGCAGTAGGATACTTACTTTCGAGGATTTGAGGATATCTTTTAACGCTTCTTCCTTCTTTTTGCTGCCCATTCCCCTACAGTTCCAGGAGGAAATGATCATCATGTACCTTGGGGGGGGGGTGGCCTCCTTGGGAGGCTTTGGCCTGCTTCCACGTGTTATGGACATTGAACACCTTTTTAATAGTGGGTTGTGACCCATTGAGCACAACGTTGTAGGATTCCTGGTTCCTTTCCTCATTTTTTGATTTCCAACCGCTGCCTTTTTTCTTTGGGGTGGTCCAAACCTCATTTGCGTCCTCTGAATCGCTGCCTATCGAGATCTCCCCTTCCTCTGTGTTCTGATTGCCGTCCTGCTTTTGGGGGGAGTTGCTTTGCATCCCGTCCTCTTCTGCTGGCGTATTCCCCTTATCCTCCAGGTTCTGGTCTTCCTTCCCTTCCTCATGGATTTCTGTATTTGGATCTTGTGCACTTTCCACCATATCTTGGCCTAAGATTCTAAAGCTGTTCTCCTTTCCTTGGGCCTCCATGGGTTTGGGGTTCTGTTGTTCTGTCTACTCACGTCTTTGGCCTCTTTCTCTTGATCTCCCTTTCTGGGCTTGCTGCCAACCTTCATCCCCTTCTTTTTCTGTGGTGGGGGGTACTTTTGGGCAGTTTCTTTGGAAATGGCCATATTCGTGGCATCCTCTGCACTTGAATGGAAGCTGTTCGTAGTCCAGCTTTTGGATGTGTTGCCAGGTTCCGACCTTCAGTTTTATTGCCTCTGGTAGGCCTACCTCCAGATCTACCTCTACACAGATTCGCGCACAAGAATACTGGTCTCTAGGTTCTGCTCGGTCGATGTAGCGCCCAAGTCCATTGCCTATTGCCTGAATTGAAGTGGGGTTCCAGCAGTGGATCAGCAAGTTGGGGAGTCTTACCCAGACTGGGACGTCCTTGGGGATTTCTGAGGCAGGGTCAAAATTCGGGGTCCATCTATTTAGATATAGACCTTGTGTGCCCATGAAGTATGGGCCATTTCTGAAGATTAGGTCTCTGTCCTCCTGGGAGATAAATTTGAATATGAAGTACCCTCATCCAATCGCGTAGCAGGTCACACTGTTTGTTAGCAAAGGTCTCCAGTTTCGCTGAATCCAGTTGTCTATGGATCTGGTTGAGGGCCATAGTCCCATAAACTGGCCGATGAGTCCTCGTTCAGAAAGAGAGAGGGCGACTTTCATTGGGTATTCAGGAGGGAGCTCAATCTTTGGAATGTCCTTCAGTTTCTCAGGAATGGTGTTACCAACTATCTAGCATCAGATATAAAATCAAAATACTTGAATAGATGATTAGTCAAAGATATAAACTAAACCAAAATATAATGAACAACATAAAGAAAAAACATGATATAAAATATTATGTGCAGAACTGACTAAAGCTAATTCGACACAGATAACATTTCACATCAAGAAATTACATGAAAAGACAATGAAAAAACATTGCACAGTCTACATAGGACGAAATCCAAAGAGTAAACTGTTTTCTCATATAGTTTCAACAAAATATGTTCATCATATGGTCCAGGAAGAATTTTTGGGATAATAGACACTTAAAGATTGAAAAAATTAATACATAAATGATAGCAATTAACCGTGTATTGATAAAACAGACTAAAACTAATTTAAATCAATGCATAATCAATTAATCAAATGATATGAAGATATTATAATGAAAATAAAACCATTTTACTCATAGGACAAAAGCCATTAAACAATCTAGAATTTCATATTGTTCTTTGAAAATACTCTTCCATTCTCCCAAAATTCCAACCATATGTTACTCCATTTGAAAAGAAAAAGTTAAAAAATAAATAATATACAAAAAAGAAAGGATCAAAATCCTCCTCTGAATTTCTTGGCCTCCAATGGGCTCTGAACTTTCTCATATTTATGCAATGAATGAACAGTCTGTGCGTCACTAATAATTTCCGCCACCTGAAATTTTCCTCGTAAAGAGACAACAATATCTCTCAAATCGTGCATTTGTTTGGGAAAAAGCTTGCGAGTAAGCTAAATGGGTCCATTATGGAGATGTGTTTTCAATTGTTTCTTCAGATTCCTCACGGTTTGGCTGAAATCAGTCTTGCAAAATCGTTTGTTTGTTCTTGAACGCATTTCCAAATCTTATTTGTTGTTGCTCATAAATTATTTGCAACAATCCAATATTATTTTGGATCAATTATCTTGAACGTATTTAGATAATAAAATCAAGCCATGATCAGATCCATACCAAATAACTGATAATAGAAACCTGTGAAAGAAAAAGAAACCAAATTAATAACTTAAAAATTGTGAATAAAACAAAATCTAAAACAATAAAATTAAAATGAATTTAAACTAACTATAAGTTCTAAACAAATATTGTTTATATTTTCCTTTCAAATATGATCTTAAAATTCTAGAAACTTCAAGTTGATGGAGAGGAAAAAAATATTAATTTTGGGTTTTCACAAAATCAAACAAATGATAGATAATTCTTTGATTATTATTATTTTGAAATGAGATGCAAATTAACAAAATAATTTAATTAATTAAATCTACCAAATGATTTTGCGAAAATGATTGTTAATGAGCAAAAGAGGAAAACATAAGCATAATTTAAACGGAAGTAAACAGTTGATAAAAATTAAAGTTTTCGTTTAAATTAAAATTTCTATGTTCATTTCTCCCTCATTCAAATTTGATCAAATGTGAAGAAATGTCATAGAAAAGATGTGTCATAATAAAAACTCCCAAATTATGAAGCTCGTCCATCAACATCAAAACTCTGTAGAAAGCAAAACAAAATGGCATTTAAATTTCATGAAATTCAAACCAAACAAAAGAAAAGAATATAAACTCAAACCAACCTCGAAACAAAGCAAACCAATACCAATCCAATCAAGTCAAAGGGAAACAAACAAAGAATCCAAGTAAAATTTCGAGGGACCCTAAATTTTGATTAAATAAAAGAATGGGGTTGTTGGGGCCCAACACGTTGCTGTATCTTCTAAGGTTTGACTTGGAGGTTGAGACCAAGTTCTAAGTGTTTCTCTTGTTGTATAAAGTATTTATCTATTAATAAGGGTTGTTGGGTTTTCCTAGGGTAAATCTTGTGTCTTTCTGTGATCTCTGCTGTTCTACTTTTCTATTGCATTTATATGGTTGAATTTATGAAGTGTAATTGCTTAATGATATGTTGACAAGTAAAAGGGAATACATCATTAGAAGTAATTATCAATATTTCAGAAATATTTTACCTAGATCTATTGTTCTAGTAATTTCAACATGGTATCAGAGATTTGGTGAAGAAAAGAACTCTGATATCTCCTTCAAAGAAAGACCTATCTGCAAAAAGACCCTTCTTCATCTACTTTGCACCTATGGATTCCTCCATGAAATTAGAGAGCAAGCTAGAAGGGGCGTCAAACTTCAAAGCATGGAAAACTAGGATTGCCCTTATCTTGACCAAGAACAAAGTTTTGGATATGATAAAAGGGAAGATCACAGAACCAGAAGATAATGCAGAAAAAGAGAAGTTTAAAGAGAATGATATCACTGCTATGAGTGTCATTGTGGACTCAATAATAGATCATTTGATTCCCTATATATCAAATCTAGATGCATTGAAGAAAATGTATGATGCCCTAACCAAGCTATTTATAGTACAAGATGTTGGTCAAGTTATAAGTATGAAGAATGAGCTTTGTGATGTTAAAATGATAAAATATTCTCTAGTTATGCGACACTTATGTCAAATATTGTCAATACAAAACCTTCCACCTTTGAAGAAGTAGTTAAGAAGCCAAAATGGAAAGAGACTATGATGGAAGAATATCAATCCATCATGAAAAATGACATATGGAAAATTGTGCCAAGACCCGAAGGAAAGTCCATAGTAACGTCAAAATGGATTTTCAAGATTAAGCATGTTGTGGATAGAAGTATTGATAAATACAATGCAAGATTCCTGGCTAGGGGTTTCCCCCAGAAAGAGGGAGAAGACCGCTTTTCTCAATGGAGTGATTGAAGAAGAAGTGTACATAGAGAAACCTCAAGGTTTTGAAGTGCACTAGAGAGAGTCCCATGTTTGCAGATTAAAGAAAGACTTGTATGGACTCAAGCAAGCTCCAAGAGCTTGGTATGCACAGATTGACAACTACTCGACGAGATTTGGATTCTTCGAGAGCCATGCTAATCCAAATCTTTATTACAAGGTTGTGAAGAATGCACCTGTGTTCTTACTACTATATGTTGATGATTTATTTCTGACAGGTGCAGAGCCTCTCATTATTCAGTGTAAGAGGGAGCTAGCCTCTGAATTTGACATGAAGGATATTGGTCTCATGCACTATTATTTGGGACTAGAAGTATGGAAGAATTCTGATGAAGTATTCCTAGGTCAAGGGAAGTATGTTGTGAAGATCCTTCATAAGTTTGGGATGATGGACTGTAGATCCATGGAAACTCCCACGGTGAAAAACCTGAAGAAGTTGAGAGACTTTGATTTTGATATGGTGGATCCATCCATGTACTGACAACTGATTGGCTCATTGATGTATTTGGTTAATACCAGGCCGTACATTTTTTTTTCTATGAACACGTTGAGGCAATTCTAGGTGGAATCGAGACATGAGCATTGGATATCTGCAAAGCACATTTTGATATATTTGCGAGGGACTCTAAATTATGGTTTGAGATATGTCTCAAACAGTGACTTACAACTGCAAGGATATACAGATTCTGACTGGGCAGGGAGTGCAGATGAAAGAAAGAGCACTTCAAGTGTATGCTTCAGTTTGGGCTTTGCTATGATCTCTTGGAATAGAAAGAAGCAAAAGTCTGTCGCACTTAGCATTGCAGAGGCAGAATATATTGCAGCTTATGATGCTTGTACATAAGCAGTATGGCTCCGTAAGCTAGTTTTTGGATTGTTTGATTAATTGTTGGAATTGACCATGATATTTTGTGACAATCAAAGCTGTGTGAAGCTTTCAGAGAACCTCGTGTTTCATGACAGGTCGAATCACATCGAGATCAAGTACTACTACCTCCATGATAAAGTCCAGAAGGGATAAATAAAGCTCTAATATATCTCCACTGATGAGCAGACAAAAGATATTTTGATGAAGCCTCTTTCCAGAGATAAGTTTGTATACTTCGGGGACAAGCTGGGACTTGTGGAGATTAATCCTCTCACCGAGAGGGAGTGCTGATGGACAATCATTATCTATGTGCCACATGTAGTGACCAGATTAGAGAGAATGGTCCAAGTTGGTACCATGTGTTAGCACTGAAAGTCACACTTTGACTGCTAAAGTGTAAGCTCAACACCCATCAGTAGGTTTAAAGATAAGTTTTTATGAGGATGCCAAATGGATCAAAACTTAGTCATAATAGTGAAAATCATAGAAGGTTCTAGAAAATATGTATCAACAAATGAGGTATTGGCTAACTTAGATCATGGTTTTACAAAGTAAAATGGATAGCTAGAAGACTTAATGAGAAAATGAAAAATGTCTACCACTCACATAAGGTAATACTAGCAGACATATGAGGAAAGCCTTTTGACATAAGAACTACTTTAATCAAAATATAAACTCTGAGAAAATCATAACAACATCACAACGAAACCTCCATTGCAATACATATACAATAAATCAAATGAATCATTCAAATGACAGTAAAATCAGAGTAAGATTGAGATAAGATAATGGAAAGAAACTAATTTCTATTAATAAAAAAGTCTCAAGTCTGATACACAAAATCCAGAGATGGCTCTGTAACTTCAAAATTTCAAAAAAGTATGACTCTCATTATAATCCTTCGAACCCTTCAATGATTTTCAATCTCTATCTTATAGCCTAGGCTGTCAATGACAACTTTACAATTTGAATCCCCCTTCTTGAATAGGATTCCCACACCTAAAGGTGGAGTAACTACAATTGTTCAACAAAAAAGTAACAAAATTCTAAAAACTAGGCCCATGCTGGTAACCTCCTTGATCATATTAAATGTGCTTGATGACATGTGATATGAGCGCATCTCCCTTGGTTAGGTGTCCCTCCAGCCTTCCACTGAACTTCTAGCAATTGTCATAAACTTATCTTTGCATTTGGAAACCATTTATTCCTCCAAAACCTCTAGATCAAGAGTTCACAACATAGTTCACAGCGCCAACCTGTATTAGCAAGTTCACAGCGCTAGGCCCTGCGAACTCTCTTGTAGCTGCTCTGTTTGTTTGACAATTCATAAAAACACTCCAAAACAATCCCAAGTGTCAACAACTGCTATAATAATATGTGATAATGGTATAAGACATAGGAAAGCTTAACACATCCTCAACTAAATCCCGACTTATCAAACACATGACTGTCTTCAATTAGCAAAATACCAAAACAAAAAACTGTAAAAAATGGTATGGTGTCCATCTTCTTCGCTATCTGACTTTGGAGCTCCTCCTGGTGGAAACTTTAGCTAATATATCCAAATTATTCTTGGCCATCTCCTCTCTGAAAGGTTGCAACAACATATTTATCCATATGATCTGACTCTAGTAGGCTATGTTCTATCTGTACAAGTTTCTAAGCTTCCCGTGGAGAGGTCGAAACCTTTTAGCTATGAACTTAGCCTTTTCAAGAGTTCCACGATACATCTCCATAAGATCATTTAACTTCTTCTTTTCAACCAACTCCTCCCATTTTAGTTTCGAAATTTCATTTCTTGCCTCTTTAAGCTGTCTGTTTAGCCTCTTAAAGGTAGGATTTTCTCGAGGAGTAGTTATGTCTACAATTTCAATGAGCTCTTTGATAGGTACACTTTTTCCATTTCTCTGGATGGGGTCTCTCACCGACACTTTATCCACAATGCTTTCTTGCTTTGCTGATGCTCTAGTAACATGCCTCCTGTCCTTGACCTTGTCTGCAGTAGGTGGTGAAGAGAACAATAACTTTCTCCCTCTCAGATTTGTGGCTCTAGTTGAAGGAGTCTCCACTGGAGTGGGAGCTGGAAAAGGTGAAACCTCTCTTTGTGGGGACTGAGAAGATCCTCCTTCTTCTACATGTTCCTTTTTTGCCTTATCTTTCTTAGTAGACATAATGCTCTTCCTTTTCTTATTCATCTCCAACTGTACCGTCTTGCCAACCTGAAGAGAGATTTGTGCCTCAGATTGCGGGGTAGGAGCAATGTTAAGCTGAAAGTTGGAAGAAGAAATGAATTCTTCCCATTCCAACATCCTTATTAGACCTGAATGAAAAACACTTGTATCAACTACCTTAGACTTAGCTTGAACCATATCAAACATTTTTCCAATACTTCTTAACAAATAGAAAGGAAGATTCATATCATCTTTCCCTGTGAAGTGTAGTAGTAGTATGATGTGATATTGATAGATCATGTTAAATATCCCTTCACAGGTAAAGTATCTTTGAATTATCTTCAACATTTTATCAAAACCCTCTAACAAATGGTTTCTGGGCACACCCTTTGACAAATTGTCTTCTTGGTGTTCTGGTTTGAGGAATTCCCTTGAAAATGCAGCATTCAGAGTCATGGCCTTGAACCATCTCTCCCTAGTACTAGGTATCTCAGTGGCTGTTGATATGGTCCTCTCAGATACCTCAAATTCTAGCATCCCAACCTTGGTCTTGGTTCCATCAAATTTTAGTCCAAATTCTTTAGCCACCTCTGGGTGCCCCCTCTGCATTTTCTGACAGAAATTAATATAGCCCACTCTTTGGAAGACCTCCCTGATCAAGGGTTCCTTAGCAAATAACTGCATATCATAAGGTTGTGTTCTCACAATGTCTCCACCTTTGTGAACCTTCTATTGTTGATTATCCATTGGTGCTAGCTAGTAAGGTTTTATCACAGTACCAAATAATTACCCACAATGGAGAGCAGGGAAGCAAAGGAAATGACTACTGGAATCAATAAGAAAAATCCACACAGACCACTCAAAATGGAAATGCTTCTAAGTAAGGCTGAAATGGTTTAACAATGAGGTTATCTTCATAAACGGTCTGTGAATAGATGGTGAATTGGTAAAAGGATTCTTTGCAAAGGATGTTGGAACATAGAGTTCATAGCGTTGGCTGACTACACAGAGTTCACAGTGCCAGAGATAGGGTTTTGGAAAAGCTGTGTGAAAAGAGTGATGCAGAGGCCAAGGATCATAAGATAGGGTAATTCAGGCCCAGGGATGATGATGGTTTCAAGAGATAAGATGCAGAGCATGGGAAGAAGGTTCCAGAGCTTAATTAAAGGTCTGTGAGAGAGTTCGCAATGCCATAAAAGGAAAAGCCACTAACCCCCTTTCTAGGCCTTAAAACAAGGTGTACAAGCTCATGAAATACCTGGTAGCCTGGAATTGGAGGCTTCGATCTCTAGATCTTCTCAGGAGTGCCTGCAAGTGGTCTAACCACCAACTCATCCCCTGCAGCCAGTTTGCAGTGAAGTGTGCAATGCCTGTCTGTAACTCCACTTCATGGTGCCAAGCTGGAGGATGCTTTGCACACTTGGGGAAAATGGTTAAGACATTCATAAAAATAATTGTTGAATATTTATTTAAAATTCAACTCTGAAATCAAGGAGATCTCCAATGACATGACCTTTTAAGAGCAAAGATGACTATAAATGCAATATGTACTTTGAAAGCACTGCAAACTCTCCTAGTGAGTTGGCAGCGTACAACTCAGACTAGATTTGACATTTTAACGAGATGAGTGACAAGAGGATGGGTCAGCGTACAACATTGATAAAGTGACATGTCAGGGTAATAATGACCAATTTTGAAAGATGTGACTCAATGAATCTTCAAACCAAAATCAAACTAATCATAATTTATTCATGCCAAAAAATGAAAAATTGCTATGGGAAAGGGACCTAAAACCTATAATCTAAGGTAAAACTATGAATCAAAAGAAAACTAAAGATTTTTATTGACCCTTGAAAATCTATGTGATAACATTGGATCCACAGGGGATGGGATGATCCTTGTGAGCTGCCAAGAACAAGCAGTTTCAATGTCTTATCCAAGGGCTATGGGGTCATTATTCAAGAGAAACAAAAAAAAATGAAAAGTAATATTTACAATGGAAGAGAAAGCCACTCATGGATTTAAGCAAAATATTTCTTCAGAAAATGCCCATTAACTGGGCCACTAGAAATTTCAGAGTCTTCCAAGTTTTGCAATTTTAAGTGTTATTTTGAAAAATTTCAGAAATCTTGAAAGGACCAATCCACAAGGCTTCAAATTTACCATGTTTTCCCTTGTATTTCTTTTGTGCGTCCCATGTGAGCACCAGGTCTCCCAGCTGGAAATATTTTTTGTTTACCTTATCAAAATCTTGCTTGATCTTTTGTTTATGACTTTGTGCTTTATCAAGGAGTTGCTCCTCGGTCTGTTGCACTTCTACTAGCTAATGCATCCTCCCGACCATATCATCTGGTTCTCCTTGTTGATCTTGTAAAAAATTTGCCACAGGTAATGTGAGTTGAGAAGGAAAGACAACCTCAGTTCCATAGGCCAATTGAAATGGGGTAGTACCAATTGATCTCTTGATGGTTACTCTATCTGCCTAGAGATAAAATTTCAGCTTTGAATCCCAAGATTTTTTGTTATCCTCCAACAATTTTTTGATGATATTTACTAGAGTTTTGTTAGAGGAATCTTCCAAGCCATTACCTTGAGGGTAATAAGGAGTATAATGATTATGTTGGATTCCAAATTTTTTACAAAACTTGACCAGGGGTTCGACTTTAAAAGCTGCAACATTATCAATCATAATCTTGTTAGGACATCCAAATCTTGACAAAAGGTCTTCCAGGAAGCCAATACCTACTTTATGTGTTGCATTTATTTTAGGAATGACTTCTATCCACTTGGTGAAATAATCAGTGGCAGTCAATATCCAATGATGTTGGTCACTTGAAGCTGGATGGATTTATCCAATGCAATCTAATCCCCATTACTGGAAAGGACCAGATGCCATTATGGGTTTCAGAGGTAGGGATTTTAGCTGTTGCTTTCCTAAGAGCTTCTAACATTTATCACAACCCCTAATTTGAGTATTTTATATCCCGCGGTCCTCCAAAAATGATGGCCTCCACACATGCTATCATGAAAGATAAACATGGTTTGTTTTGCCTCATCTGGGTCTAAGCATCTTAGAAGAACCCCAACAAGATCCTTCGAATAAAAAACATAATAAAAAATGCAGTATCTGATTGATTCGAGTTTTAAAGTTCTCACCTTAGTCTTATCAAGTCCAGGTGGGGGCTGCAATGTCTGCAAGAAATGTATAAGGTCCTTGTACCAATTACACTCTGTCAATTTAGGACTGATTTGTGAGGTGCTGCTAGCAATATCAGTCTGCTGATATATAGAATATGCATTCATGAAATTAACCCCAAGTGATTTACAGTTTGATTCAACCAACAACCTAGCTAAACCTTTCCCTTTCACCAACTTAGTAGGCTTCATTTCAAGGTCAAACTCCAGAATTTTGGCAATCCACTTACTCCTCTTTTCATCTATGTCAGGTTGGATTAAGATTTCTTTCATAGAAGCTGAAGGGACATAGGAAATAATTATGGAATGAAAAATATAGACCCTAAAGGCTTTGAGGGATTTAACCAAAGCATAAGCCTGCTTTTCCATAATATCATACCTAACCTCTGCATCCCTTAATTCCCTGCTGAAGAAAGAATTGGGCTGCTCCATCCCATCTGTGTTTTTCTGAAGAAGAACAACAACCAATGTGTCATTTGAGGCAAAAGAAAATATAAAAAATTATTTTTAATAACCAGGGCTGATAAGAATAGGTGCCTCAGTCAATGCTTGTTTGAGTTGATCAAAAGAATTCTGAGCTTCAAGAGTCCATTTTACCTCATTTCGCTTTCTTAGCATGGATGTGATAAACTTAACTAATTCAACAAAATTAAAGATGAATCTTCTTAAAAAGTTTATTTTACCCAAGAAAGAGTGAATCTCCTTCTTGGAACTAGTGAGAGACAGAGTCTTGATGGCCTCTACTCTACTTGGATCAATCCTTACCCCCTCTACTGAGACAATGTGCCCCGACAACTTATCCTCTTTCATAGCAAACAAAGACTTCTTGGGATTGAGTGACAACCCAAACATTATACGTTTTAGGAAAACTTTCTTCAAATGATGATAATGTTCCTTATTAGATCTTGAGAACACGGTAATTTCATCCAGATAGATGACCACAAATTTGTCTTTTTATCCAATGAAGACAATATCCATTGTGCGCTGGAAGGTTGCTCCTGCATTTATGAGACCAAAAGACATTTTGGCATACATGAATGTGCCCCAAGGAGTAGTGAAAGCTGTTTTCTCTCTGTCTTCAGGTAAAACAAAGATCTGATTATAGCATGAGAAGCCATTAATCATGGACATCCTTGCTGAACGAGTCACCCTTTGCAAAATATGTTCCATCTTAGGCAAGGGATAATTATCTTTCTTGGAACTCCTGTTTAGGTTTTTGAAATCAACACAAAGTCTAATTTCACCATTCTTTTTCCTCACAGGGATTAGATTAGCCACCCACTTAGAGTAAGTCAAAGGTATGATGATATTAGCATCAAGCAACTTCTTGACTTCCTTTTCCATAATAGGAAGCAACATGGGGTTAATCTGTCTTGATTTCTGCCTAAATGGTTTGGTATCATCTTTCAAAGGAATTTTGTGTTCAATGATGCTTGTATAATAAGTTTGTAGGTCCTCATTTTCCAAGCAAATGCATCGACAAACTCCTTTAATAATTTCACATATTCAACTCTTTGTTCCTTTGACAGACTGCTAGACAACTTGACATACTTGGGGTTTTTCTCAGTACCTAGATTGCATTCTGTCATATCAACTTCTTCATTTGAGCCCATAACCTTCACAACCACACCATTTCTATCAAACAATCTCTCCAAAGGGACCAATCCTTTGGGAATATGGTTACTAGGCAATGGGAAAATCTTGTGGTCTACAATTTTGTTAAGGGATATGTCAACATGAGGGTTTTTCTCAATATCTTGATTTTGATCAATGTGAAGAGCATAAAACTCTTCCATAGTTTCCAGAAATCTCTTAATCTCAAGATCATCCTAAAAAAACTTCCAATGTTTGACATTGTCAGGTATAGAGGGCCTATACTTCACTTCTACATCATACTTGAGTTTTGGGGGTAATGGGATTTTGAAATTGCTAGCAGAAACAACCAAAGAATCAACCATAACATTCTCTTCTCTAGGAACAAAAGATATGTTAAAATCTAGGAAAGAATTATCAATGATATCCCATACCTCATTTCCATAAGTCCTCAACCTTGGATGCTTTGCTTGATATAGATTTCTTACCCGATGCACAATCAATTCTGCATCCCCCAAAACTGATAACTCCTCAATTTTCATATATTTAGCTTCCCTCAGCCCCAAAAGTAGAGCCTCATACTCTACAACATTATTTTTAGTTTCAAACTCCAAATTATAAGACAAGGATATGACTTCTTGAGAAGGAGAAATAAAAACCACTCCAACACCAATACTTTCTTTAGAAGAGACCCCATCAAAATACATCTTCCAAACTTGGGTAACTTGAGGAGGTGTCTCGCACATTGTTGGAGGCTGCTTTCTGATTTCCAAGGGTGTCCGGGGAACATCGGTAAGTTGCAAAATATTGGATCCCAAATCAGTGTCAACTACATAAATAGGATGGTTTGTGGGATTAGCTTCATCACTAATAATGTAAGCTAGTTGTGCTTCTTTGTACAACCTTCTGTGCTCACCTCCAAACATAGGAATAGTGGCATATGAGAGGTCCATCTGTAATGACCCCCCCAATATTTTAATCCAAGACCTTAACAATAACATCCCAAACTTAGAGGGAACATCGACCACTACAATATCCATGACCACACTCTTCATGGGCAATTGAAACAAGGTAACAACTAGGTCTTTAATCACTCCAAGGCATTTCACCTTCCTAGAATCAAAATATTATAGATCATGATATGTTTTGGTAATTTTAAGACCCATCTCATCCATGAAATTTTTAGGCATTAGGTTATGAGATGCACCTATGTCCATCAAGTAATTATGCATAATTTTATCATGAATATTCAGTGAGGTGTAAAAGGGAGGAGAGGAGTCATCCCTATATTCTACCAAGGGCCCCAATATGACTGTTGGTTTTTCATCTTGTAAATTCACTGAGTCTTTTGAGTGTGAGGTAGGCTCAGGCTACAATATTTTGGAAAGGTACTTCTTAAATTATTCATTCTTGATCAACTCTAAAAATGGGATTGAAATTTCAATTTTCTGTATTTCATTTTCAAAGTTGAAAGAAGAAGGAGATTTCAGGATGAGTAACTCTGGGAAGACTTAGTGGTCTAGTCATCCCCACTAGACCACAGTCTCATGCAACATGGGGAAAGGTCAGCTAACTCAATATTATATTTTTAAGTTGACTCGGAAAAAGGTAAAAAGGGTAAAACGATAACTCAATGAAGGAATAGAGCGCTGGAGGTTGAGTTAGGAGTTGACCCTAGGGGTTAACTTAACTCAACAAAGAAACATAAAATAAGTATAAAGGAAAGCCTAGGGCACACCTCTCACTTCATCTTGGATGTTATTGCATTTGGCTATTGGGCTCTTGAGCAAACATTTTTGAGGGTTTTAAGATTACAAATCCTAGAGAACAACTCAGTGGTGAAAGATTCTACTCACCTTGTTCCAAGCTTGGTCTTGGGGATGAAACACTCCACCCACACCATTCTATCATCTTCACAAGTTCTATCATCGATCCAGGAGGGCAGCAAGCCATTCCCTTTGGGGGTTTTCCAGTAGGGGCACATCATTTCATGAAGAGAAGTTCGATCCAACCTTGTGATAGGGTCTATTGAAATTCTAACATATGGGTATTGTTTGTAGGGCCTCGTTCATCAGTTTTGGAGTATTCTTGGAGATTTGCTTCAACTAGATAATTATTTGCAGCTTTGGGACGTCCTTGAGATAAGGGGGGCGCAACTATGATTCAGATCTGCTCATTTTGGAGGGTTTACACCTCATATTTGATCCTAAGACTTCTCCTATTGGCTTGTGGTAGCTCGATCTACCTTTCTGGAGAGTTTCAGTATATTTAGAGACTTCTTCCATCAGGGCCAAATTATTGAGCTTGACAGCCTTTAGGAGGGCGCAACCTTGATTAGGGTTTCAACAGTTTGGAGGGGTGAATCTTGGCATCTAGACTTGATAGTTCAGGTAGAGCTTCCACTGGTCCCAATCTATATTTTTGGGAAGTTTGGTACTGTTTGGAGATCCTCTTCAGTTGGGATGAAATATTGGTCTTCTCAGCTCTACAACAGGACATGCCTTCAGCAAGGGGGATTTGTACATAACCCTAGTTCTTCTTGTATTGTTCTTCATTGTATTTCCAGCCTTTGGGAGGCTTGCATCTCTTATCCATAGCATTTTGTAGCAACTTATCTATTTATCTATTGGAGCCATCTGATGTTATTCTAGATCTTCATCCATCTTGTATCAGGTTCTTGATTCTCATAATAATAAAGGTCAAATCTATGCTATTTGGTTCTATATCTTGTGTACTGGTTAGATCTTGCATTTGTAGTGAGTATATCTTCAGATCTACACTTAATAATTGAATATAACCCTAAGGCCGAAACTTGTGAGGCCAACCTGAAAACACAAACAATCAAACAACTAATTCAGTCATCAGTTAGTGTTCCAAGCAAAAAAATTTGGCTTGGGAACATTACAGTGGTATCAGAGCTCTGATCCTCCCATCCTGTAAGGATTAAAGCATGCTGAAATTCAGTGGCATTTACATGGGACGAAGGAAGAAACAAACAAATGAAACATAATTCGATATGGAGGGGTCAAGTGATGACAGTGAGCCACAAGGCTTGGAAATCTTAGCACAAGAGTTTCGTAAATCCATAAACCAGATAGAAAGTAAATTGGTCACCCACTTATAGGAGAACGAAGAGGAAAACTGTAGGGGGCCTGCTGAGATATCTGAGACCTTAAGGAAGGTAGATGAAAACCAGACAAGGATAGGTGGGATGTTGATGGTGATGAATCAAAAGGGGAAAGGCCCAGAAACCTATGCCAATAAGGAAGCTAGTGGATCTCATGGAGGAAACATGTATCTGCAGGAACATGTCCTCTATCATTATTTTGAGGGAATCCATGGAGGGGGAGCACCATTGGGACATACAGGTAGCAGGGCTACTCCTAGAATGTACTTGGCCACATTCACAAATGAACCCAAACAACTTGACACCATATATGATTTTGTTGATCAGTTTGAGCAATGTTACAGGGAGTACAACTCATTGAATATGACAATTCAAAGGAAGATCACCCTAGATTAGTATTGGGGAATCAAATCCAAAAACAAACCCAGTTCGTACCACAAGATCAACTATGATTTTGAGCACATGGCAGGGAAGATGGAGATCCCCTACTTTGATGGTTCAACCAAGATGACTGCACAAGCATGGGTACAAAAACTAGACACTTACCTGCAACTTAACCCTATTAGGGAGACGGAGGCCATCAAATTTGCCACATTGTACTTGGATGTCAAATCTCATGATTGGTGGTATCATGGATTGGCCATGCTTGGCCACAATCAGATAGTGGCATACACAAATTTTACTCAGAGATTCATTGATAGGTTTGACAAGGGGGATCTTGAGCTACATTTCCAGGAGCTCACACAACTCAGATAGACAGGAGCACCATAGGTGTTTGAGGAATTTCAGAGGATGGTAGTCATGGTGGAGGATGTATCAAAGTCTAGGCTTATGATGCTCTTCATTGAGGGGTTGATGGAGACTTTGAAGGGTTGGGTTAAGGATTTTAAGCCTACCAACTTGCAGGATGCTATCTGGAGGACGAGATATCTAGGTCCAGCTGAAAAACTGAAATTTGTGCCTAGACCACCTTTGCACACCAGAGGTAGAGACCAAAGACCTCCAATGAACCCAGGTGGGTGAGACCCAAGGGGGTTTGACAGGGGGAGAGGTAGGATGGATGAGAATACTAGAAGAGAACTGAGGACTATGCTACACATGTAAAGATCCATGGAACCCATCCCACAAGTGCATGGTCCATGGCCAAGTTTATTACATAGAGGTGACATCAAACAATGAAGAGGATGAGGATTTCGGGCCTTTTCGGCCACATCTAGAACATGGAGGCAAACACCACCGAAACTACAAATGAGGAGGCTACATGTCATGACAATACGACAGAGGATAGAGCTACTTTGGCATCCATTAGTGGGGTTCCCAAGTAGAACACCTTTAGGATGAGAGGAGTCTTGCAAGGGTAGAAAGTATCAGTGATAATTGATGGGGGAGCCTCCCACAACTTCATTGACTCAGAATTTCTACACAGGAGGCATATACCCACATTTGAGTTTGAAGGATTCAAGGTAGAGGTAGCAGGAGAAAGCACCATGCCTTGTAACAAGTACATTCCAGGGATGAAGCTTACATTAGGTAAGCATGATTTAGTACATGATGTGTATGTGATGGACCTTCCAGACACAAACATAATCCTTGGAGTACAGTGGCTCAGCACGTTGGGGCCTATCACCACCAACTACAAGACCATGGAGATGTCTTTCACAGAGGAGAGTGGAAGAAAGGTAGTCCTCAGAGGCATGACAATCAACACAACCAAGGTAGTTACAATGAAGAGGATGGAGGCCATTTTCAGAAGAGAGGAGATTATGTATGCTGTTGAGTGAAAGATATCGACACGTGTGGAAAAAAAGGGGAAGGTTCACTACGCACCAGAGATTCAAAGGATCATTGATAAACACAACAAAGTGTTTGGTCCTATCCCACCAGGTGTGCCACTAGACAGGGGATTTGAGCATATCATTGAGTTGGAGGAAGGGTCAAAACCAGTCATCACCATGCCTTATAGACACCCAAAGAAGTACAAAGAAGAAATAGAGAAGGCCATCAAATAGCTCTTAGATATGGGTCACATGAGACCAAGTTCCATCCCTTTTGCCTCTTCAGTGGTATTAGTCAAAAAGAAGGATGGAACCATGAACATGTGCATTGATTTTAGAGCATTAAACAAGATGACCATAAAAAACCGGTATCCCATCCCTAGGATTGATGAGCTATTGGACGAGCTCCATGGGATTGTTTACTTCATGAAAATTGACTTGCGCTCTATTTAACATCAAATAAAAATGAGGGAGGAGGACATCCTTAAGACTGATTTTAGGTGTCACTACGACCACTATGAATTCTTGGTGATGCCATTCGGATTAACCAATGCACCAACCACATTTCAGTCATGTATGAACCATGTCTTCAACAAGCAGTTGAGGAATCATCTTCTTGTGTTCTTTGATGATTTTATAATCTATAGCAAGACGTGGGAGGAACACCTTCATCATATGGAACAGATCCTAGCTATCATGGAGGGCCAATCCTTGTATGCCAAGGAGTCCAAATGTGAATTTTGGATGACATAGGTCATCTTTTTGGGACATATTATTGGAGTTAAAGGGGTACAAGTGCATCAGGAGAATATTAAGGAGATAATTGAATGGCCCATACCCAAAACTATTACATAATTTAGGGGATTTCTAGGCATTTTCACTTATTACAGGAAGTTCTTCAAAGGGTTCTCACAACTCTGTACACCTTTGACTGATTTGACCAAAAAGGGAGCTTTCATGTGGAGTGAAGAAGCCCAGTTTACATTTGACAATATGAAAAAGGTAATGAGCACATGCCCTGTTTTAGCCCTGCCAGATTTCGACCAACCCTTCACATTGGAGTGTGATGCATCCAGAGAGGGCATTGGGGTCGTACTGATGCAAAATAGGCATCCTCTTTCCTATGAGAGACAAAAGTTGAGAGGCCCTGGGCTTCTTTACACTATCTACGATAAAGAAATGTTAGCCATCATGCATGCCTTGGCCAAATTCAGACAATACTTGGTGGGAGCAAGATTTGCGGTGAGGTTAGATCACAACAACCTTAAGTACTTCTTGGATTAGAAGGACTTGAACGAGAGATAACATAAGTGGGTCAGTAGGATACAAGCCTATGATTTTGACATTGAGTTTGTCAAAGGGAAGAACAACGTAGTTGCAGATGCCTTATCCATGAGGCCATCAGTTTATGCCATGACAGATGTATCAGTTGATTGGAAGGCTCACCTCTTGGTGGAATATTCTGGAAATCGGTTCACTTGTTAGTTTCTGGATGAGAAAGTACAAGATGATAACTCCAGAGTCATAGATGGCATCATCTATTACAAGGGCTGAATATACTTAGTTCCCGAATCAACCTTTAAGGCCAAGATATTACAGGCTTGTTATGACTCACTGGTAGCAGAGCACCAAGGGATTGGCAAAATATACATGCAAGTCATGGAAAGCTTCTCATGGAAGGGCCTCAAAGAGGATGCGATGAATCACATCAAGGAGTGTACTACTTTTCAGGAGAATAAGGATGAGCGCACTCATCTAGCAGGACTACTGCAACCTTTAGCCTTCCCAGAGAACAAATGGGAGAGCTTCTCCATGGACTTCATCACAGGGTTGCCAAGGTCATAGGGTAAGGATTGTATCTTCGTAGTGGTGGAAAAATTGACTAAATTTGCACACTTCTTATCCATTGCTACAGACCTCAGTGCAGCACATGTGGCCGAATTATTTTTCAGAGAGATCTTCAGGCTACATGGTCTACCCAAAAACATTGTTAGTGATAGGGATAGGCGATTTATGAGCACCTTTTGGCAAGAGTTATTCAGGTTGGTTGGTATGGCCTTGACACCTAGCACTATCTATTACCCTCCTACTGATGGGCAGACCGAAATAGTCAACAAATGGGTAGAAGGCTATCTACAGAATTATGTAGCAGGGAAGTAAAAGGGTTGGGTTAGGTGTCTACACTTGGGGGAATACTGTTACAACACCACTTATCAGATGTCCATCGACATGACCCCATTTAGGGCATTGTACAATTATGACCCACTCTCTTTTGTAGAGATTGGTTTTGGTGACAACAGAACTCCGATGGTACAGGATTGGGTACAACAGAGTCAGAACATCCTTAGGGAGTTGAAGGATCACCTACATAGGGCACAAAATCAGCAGAAGGTCCAAGTAGACAAACATAGGGTAGAGCGTACTTTTGAGGTTGGTGACTTAGTCTACTTAAGGCTCCAACCGTACAGACAAGCTTCTATCAAACGAAGTGGAGTAGAAAATCTCCAACCTCGGTTCTTTGGGCCATACATAATCAACATAAAGGTAGGGGATGTAGCTTATAAGCTATAGCTCCCACAGGGTAGCAGGATACACAATGTTTTCTACGCATCTTGCCTGAAGAGGGCCATCGGCCAACACATCACCCCACTGGAGGTGCTGCCACCTCTAGATGAAGAGGGGCAATTGGTACTGGTACCGGAGGAAATATTGGAGGTTCGAGAGAAGAAAATACAGAGGAGAAGCATCAAAGAATACTTAATCAAATGGAAGGATTTTCCCATTGAGGATGCCACGTGGGAGAATGAACATGTGATACAAGAGATAGGTTTGGAATTGCTTGTGGACATGCAATTGGTCTAGTAATGTTCCCCACCTCTTGATGAAGAGGTCTCGAAAGACTTAGTGGTCTAGTCATCCCCACTAGTCTCATGCAACATGGGGAAAGGTCAACTAACTCAATGTTATATTTTGAAGTTGACTTGGAAAAAGGTAAAAAAGGTAAAAAGATAACTCAATGAAGGAATAGAGCACTGGAGGTTGAGTTAGGAGTTGACCCTAGGGTTTAACTTAAATCAACAGAGAAACATAAAAGAAGTATAAAGGAAAGCCTAGGGCATACCTCTCATTTCATCTTTGATGTTATTGCATTTGGCTATTGGGCTCTTGAGCACATAGTTTTGAGGGTTTTGAGATTACAAACCCTAAAGAACAAATCAATGGTGAAATATTCCACTCACCTTGTTCCAATCTTGGTCTCAGGGATGAAACACTCCACCCACACCATTCTATCATCTTCACAGGTTCTATCATTGATCTAGGAGGGCAACATGCCGTACCCTTTGGGGGTTTTCCAGTAGGGGCGCATCATTTCATGAAGAGGAGTTCGATCCAGTCTTGTGACAGGGTCTATTGACATTCTAGCATCTGGGTATTGTTTGTAGGGCCTTGTTCATCAGTTTTGGAGAATTCTTGGAGAGTTTCTTCAGCTAGATATTTATCTGCAACTTTGGGACGTCCTTGAGACAAGGAGGGCACAACTGTGATTCAAATCTGCTCATTTTGGAGGGGTTACACCTCAGATATGATCCTGAGACTTCTCCTAGTGTCTTGTGGTAGCCTGATCTACCTTTCTGGAGAGTTTCAATATATTCAAATACTTCTTCCATCAGGGTCGAATTATTGAGCTTGACAATCTTCAGGAGGGTGCATTCTTGATTAGGGTTTCAACAGTTTGGAGGGTGAATCTTGGCATCTGGACTTGATACTTTAGGGAGGGCTTCCACTGGTCTCGATCTATCTTTCTGGGAATTTTGGTACTGTTTGGAGATCCTCTTCAATTGGGTCGAAATATTGGTCTTCTCAGCTCTACAACAGGACGTGCCTTCAACCAAGGGGATTTGGACGTAACCATGGTTCTTCTTGTATTGTTATTCATTGTATTTCCAGCCTTTGGGAGGCTTGCATCTCTTATCTGTAGCATTTTGTAGCAAGTTATCTATTTATCTATTGGAGCCATTTGATGTTATTCCAGATTTGCATCCATCTTGTACCAGGTTCTTGCTTCTCATAATAATAAAGGTAAGATCTATGCTATTTGGTTCTATATCTTGTGTACTGGTTAGATATTTCATTTGTAGTGAGTATATCTTCATATCTTCACTTAATAAATGAATATAAACCTAAGGCCAAAACTTGTGAGGCCAACCTACAAACACAAATAATCAAACAATTAATTCAGTGGTCAGTTAGTGTTCCAAGAAAAACAAATTGGCTTGGGAACATTATTGTATCAATTTTTTCTCTTAGTTTATCAACTGCCAATATATTTGATTCCACTTCCAAATAATGCATCTTTCATATGAGCTAAAGAGGTATATCTTCTCTCTCTCAACACGAGGCAAAATTCAGGATCAAAGGCACTAGCATAAGTTATTTTGGTAGAGGTTTCAGTATGTTTGATTTCTTTAGGGATTTTATTGTACATTTTATTAAACCATTTGGAAAAATATGAAACTGATTCCCCTTCTTTTCTCTTGAGTGAACCAAACTCTATAATATAATACAAAAAAACTTTCTTATCACCTCAATGCCTTAAAAAGGCATCAACAAGGGCTTCAATCCCAACAATTTATCCAAGAGGTAAATCCCTAAATCATTTCCTGGCTTCACCATCAAGGCTTTGTACAAAAAATCTCATCCATACATCCTCATTTTCAATGTTTATATTATCATCATAGCTATAAAAAGCTACAAGATACTCCTCTGCAGTTATGTCCTCTTATCCTGTGAACTTGGGCATGTACTTAAGATAGTATCCTACTGGGAGAGCATTCATAGGCGGAGGCAACACAAGAGAAACATACCTAGCAGCCACTATGGCATCCATCCTATTTCTAGGAGGGTTTTCACTTTCCATTTGATTAAGAAGAGGAGGATTATAAAATCTAGGAGAACTAGGGGGAGACTTGATTAGTACAACTATAGTTTGTATGACGGGTACCTTAGGAGAATGAAGAGTATAGGATGAAGAAGTTTTAGTTTTAACAAATAGAGGCTAGGTCTTGAAAGAGGATGGTGAAAATTCCAAGGGAACTGAGGGTCAAAACAAATTTAAAAGAGGGAGGAGAAGGTGAACCAAGGGTAGGAAAATCCTCTAGAATCTCAAGCCTGAACCAATTTACAACATCAGGTGAGGCAAGTACTTCAAAAATTTCAAAGATTTATTCTTTCAAATGGGGGTAAAAATATGAATACTCTACAGGGAAATATTCAATATCTAATTTTTTAGGAGTTTCAACAAAATGTAAAAGAGGAGCACTAGATACAAATACTGGTGTTTTTAAAGTGGAATCAAGAAAGTTTCCATTAGTACCTGAAAAGCCTTCTTGAGAATCTTTTCCTTTCTTGATGATCTTCTCTGAGTCAGCTTCAGGTGTAGCCAGAGGTAAATGTGGAGTAGACCTTGTGCGAATACCTTTAGGATCCACAACTGAAACAATGGAGTCGCCAGGTGCAAACTACAGTCTTCAATTTACTGATTACTGTGCACCCTCAAAATCGATATTTTCTTGTCGTTCAATCCAAGGGAAATGTTTTCAATCCGTTCCGCGACAACGAATCCAAAAATGTTAGCACTGAAAGTCACACTTTTACTGCTAAAGTGTAAGATCAACACCCATCAATAGGTTTAAAGATAAGTTTTTATGATGATGTCAAATGGATCAAAACTCAGCCAGAACAGTGAAAATCATAGAAGGTTCCAGAAAAGATGTATCATCAAATGAGGTCTTGGCTAACTTAGATCAGGGTTTTACATAGTAAAATGGATAGATAAAAGACTTCTTGAGAAAATGAAAAATGTCTACCACTCACATCAGGAAATACTAGCAAACATTTGAGGAAAGCCTTTTGACATAAGAACTTCTTTAATCAAAATATAAACTTCGAGAAAATCATAGCAACATCACAACGAAACCTCTATTGCAATACAGATACAATAAATCAAATGAATAATTCAAATGACAGTAAAATCAGAGTAATATTGAGATAAGATAATGGAAAGAAATTGATTTCTATTAATAAAAAAGTCTCAAGTCTGTTACACAAAATCCAGAGATGGCTCTGTAACTTCAAAATTTCAAAAAAGTATGAGTCTCATTACAATCCTTCAAACCCTTCAATGATTTTCAATCTTTATCTTATATCCTAGGCTGTTAATGATAGCTTTACAGTTCAAATCCCCCTTCTTGCATAGGATTCCCAGACCTAAAGGTGGAGTAACAGTTGGAGTAACTACAACTGTTCAACAAAAAAGTAACAAATTGCTAAAAACTAGGCCCATGCTGGTAACCTCCTTGATCATATTAAATGTGATTGATGAAGTGTGATCTAAGCGCATCTCCTTTGGTCAGGTGTCCCTCCAGCCTTCAACTGAACTTCTAGAAACTATCATAACCTTATCTTCCCATTTGGAAACCATTTATTCCTCCAAAACTTCCAGATCAAGAGTTCACAGCGCCAGGCGCTGTGAACGCTCCTGTAGCCGCTCTGTTTGTTTGAAAACGCATCAAAAAACTACAAAACTATCCCAAGTGTCAACAACTTCTATAATAATGTATTATAGTGGTATAAGACATAGGAAATCTTAACACATCCTCAATTGAATCCTGACTTATCAAACATGACTGTCTTCAATTAGCAAAATACCAAAATAGAACACTGTCAAAAATGGTATGGTGTCCATCTTCTTCACTTTCTGACTCTGGAGCTCCTCCTGGTGGCAGATTTAGCTAATATATCCAAATTCTTCTTGGCCGACTCCTCTCTGAAAGGTTTCAACTCCATCTTTATCCCTCTAATTTGACTCTGGTAGGCTATGTTCTATCTGTACAAGTTTCTAAGCTGCATGTGGAGAGGTCGAAACCTTTTAGCTATGAACTTAGCCTTTTCAAGAGTTCCACAATACATCTCCATAAGATCATTCAACTTATTCTTTTCAACCAAATCCTCCCTTTTTAGTTTGGAAATTTTAATTCTTTCCTATTTAGGCTGTTTGTTTAGCCTCTTAAAGGTAGGATTTTCTGGAGGAGTAGTTATGTCTACAATTTCAATGGGCTCTTTGATAGGTACACTTTTTCCCTTTCTCTGGATGGGGGATCTCACTGACACTTTCTCCACAATGCTTTCATGATTTGCTGATGCTCTAGTAACAGGTTTCTTGGTCTTGAACTTGTCTACAATAGGTGGTGAAGAGAACAATAACTTTCTTCTTCTCAAACCCGTGACTCTAGTTGAAGGAGTCTCCACTAGACTAGGAGTTGGAAAAGGTGAAACCTCTCTTTGTGGGGACTGAGAAGATCTTCCTTCTTTACATGTTCCTTTGTTGCTTTATCTTTCTTAGCAGACCTAATGCTCTTCCTTTTCTTATTCATCTCCAACTGTATAGTCTTGTCAACCAAAAGAGGGCTTTGTACCTTATACTATTGGGTAGGAGCAATGTTAAGCTGAAAGTTGGAAGAAGTAATGAATTCTTCCCATTCCATGTTTCTCTTTCTTAATTCCTCCGTCACCAACATATTTATTAGACCTGAATGAAAAACACTTGTATCAACTGCCTTAGACTTAGCCTGAACCCTATCAGACATTTTTGCAATACTTCTGAACAAGTAAAAAGGAAGATTCATAACATCTTTCCCCGTGAAGTGTAGTAGTAGTATGATGTGATATTGATAGATCATGTTAAATCTCCCTTCACAGGTAAAGTGTATTTGAATTATCTTCAACATTTTATCAAAACCCTCTAACATATGGTTTATGGGCACACCCTTTGACAAATTGTCTTCTTGGTGTTCTGGTTTGAGGAATTCCCTTAAAAAGGAAACATTTGGAGTCATGGCCTTGAACCATATCTCCCCAGTACTAGGTATATCAGTGGCTGCTGATATGGTCCTCTCAGATACCTCAAATTCTAGTATCCCAACCTTGGTCTTGGTTCCATCAAATTTTAGTTCAAATTCTTTAGCCACCTCTGGGTGCCCCCTCTGCATTTTCTAACATAAATTAATACATCCTACTCTTTTGAAGACCTCCCTGATTAAGGGTTCCTCAACAAATAATTGCATATCATAAGGTTTCGTTCTCACAATGTCTCCACCTTTGTGAACCTTCTTTTGGTGATTATCCATTAGTGCTAGTTGGGAAGATTTTATCACAGTACTGAATAATTACCCACAGTGGAGAGAAGGTAAGCGGAAGAAATGACTACTAGAATCAATAAGAAAAATCCCCACAAACCTCTCAAAATGACAATGATTTTAAGTAAGGATGAAATGGTTTAACAATGAGGTTATCTTCATAAATGGACTGTGAATAGATGGTGAATTGGTAAAAGGATGTTTTGCAAAGGATGCTGGAACAAAGAGTTCACAGCACTGGCTGACTACACAGAGTTCGCAACACCAGAGATAGGGTTTTGGAAAAGCTGTGTGAAAAGAGTGATGTAGAGGCCAATGATCATAAGATAGGGTAATTTAGGCCCAGGGATGCTGATGGTTTCAAGAGATAAGATGCAGAGCATGGGAAGAAGATTCTGGAGGTTAATTACAGGTCTGTGAGAGAGTTCACAATTCCATCCATCCAATTCGCAATATCATAAAAGGAAAAGCCACTAACCACCTTTCTAGGCCTTAAAAAAGGTGTACAAGCTCATGAAGTACATGGTAGCCTAGTATTGGAGGCTGATATCTTCAGAGCTTCTCAAGAGCGTCTGTAAGTGGTCTAAACACCAACTCATCCCCTGCAACTAGTTCACAATGAAGTGCACAACGCCTGTCTCTAACACCAGTTCGCAGCACCAAACTGGAGGATGCTTTGCACACTTGGAGAAAACGATTAAGACATTCATAAAAATAATCCCTAAATATTGATTTAAAATTCAACTATGAAATCAAGGAGATCTCCAATGACATGAACTTTTAAGAGAAATGATGATTATAAATGAAATATGTACTTTGAAAGTGTTGTGAACTCTCTTAGTGAGTTGACAACGTACAACTTAGACTAGATTTGACATTTTAACGAGCTGAGTGACAAGAGGATGGGTCAACGTACAACATGGAGAAAATGACATGTCAGGGTAATAATGACCAATTTTGAAAGATGTGACTCAATGACTCTTCAAACCAAAATCAAACTAATCATAATTTATTCATGACAAAAAATGAAAAATTGCTATGGGAAAGGGACCTAAAACCTATAACCTAAGGTAAAACTATGACTCAAAATCAAACTAAAGATTTTTATTGACCCATGAAAATCTATGTGATAACACCATGGATGAAGATTCTCCCTGTGTGACAGGTAGTGACCATATTAGGGATGAATGGTCCAAGACAAACATTCTTCATGTGTCACAGGTAGTGACCAGATTAGGAAGAATGGTCCTTTTCCCCGTGTCACAAGTAGTGACCAGATTAGGGAGAATGGTACATGTTAGGTACTCTTCCAATGTCACATATAGTGACCAGATTAGGAAGAGTGGTCCTTCTCCCTGTGTCACAGGTGGTGGCCTTCAACACTTGTTACTTGCAACATCATGCCCAGATTACGCAAACATAGTGTAGCCCAAAAAGTTGATGTATTCAACGATGTTGATGTTGATGATGATTTGATGTAACCCTTTTAATAGATAAATTTGTCAACTTGAGAACATTTAAATGGTCATTTTGAATATCTCCCTAATTAAGAGGGAGTGTTGAATTTTGTAACTATGGTCGGTCTTCATAATGTATATGTTTTGGTGTCAGAATATTTGTAAAGCATATTTAAATGCTTGAGACATGAGAATAATTTGAGTCAAGTCCTCCCTTCAAATTTTAAGAGGGAAAGTTTGAATTTGTAAAAATGTTTTTTTGGCTCCAAGTTGTACAAGTCGACCCTCCTCCAAGTCAAGTCGGCCCACAATATTGAAGATAACCCAATGTAAAGTCGACCCCAATAAAATTGACAAGTAGGCCCCAAAACTGAGCGACAAATTAGTATAAATAAAGGCATTGGCCTCCTCATTTACACACAACAATTCACCTTCCTCATAAGAGAAAATGTAGCTACAAAGGTTCACTGGTTTCTGGAGAAATTGGGCATCTCAAGAAAATATCTCTTGATATATGTTTTTTTTTTCTTCTTTCTCCTCTCTCCAGTTCGCACGTGTGACGTCTCTGTCTCTCTATCTATAATGCACATATTTCTGTAGCTGGTGATCTCTCTATTGTGCACAACTTCCTATGATGCTGCTGCAACTACTGCTGTATCTTCTAGGGTTTGACTTGGAGGCTGAGACCAGGTTCTAAGTGTTTCTCTTGTTGTACAAATAATTTATCTATTAAGAAGGGTTGCTAGGTTCCCCCCCTAGTGGGTTTTCCCAGGGTAAATCTTGTGTCTTTATGTGATCTCTACTGTTCTACTTTTCTACTACATTTATATCGTTGAATTTCTGAAGTGTAATTGCTTAATGATATATTGATAAGTAAAAAGGAATACATCATTAGAAGTAATTATCAATATTTCAAAAATATTGTACCTAGAGCTATTTTTTCTAGGAATTTCAACATTTGGTACTCAACATTTCGTATTAGAGCAAATGATCCTCAATTTTTCTCTTTCAAACGAGCCTTCTCACCTTTTTTACTTCAACTATTTTTAGGATGTTTGAATTGCATGGAAATTTCAAGGTGGGATAGAAAAGAGTGAAGTATATCTAGTAAAAATTTTAGAATCACATTCTTATACTTTTGGAGTTACATGTTGTACAAATTAGGAATTTTGTCTAGTCATCAAACTAGGATATGTGGTTTCAATAAAATAATCATATCTCAAGATTTTAGGTCTAAATTAAGCGGAACTTGTGGGATTGGATAGAAGATGGACCAATGGGTTTCAAATCCAAATTTTATAGTTGTTTGGGAAATATTGGCAAAGTGACATTTTGTACCAATTCGCTAATATGAAGGGTACCAAAAAGTCAAATAGTTTTGGTAGCTTGGACTTAACTTATTAGAGGAAACTTGGGGCTAAAATGGGCCTTGTAAGAAAAACTGTTCTTGTTGAGTTGGAAATTCAATAACCAATAAAATATAAAAAATATAGGTAAAGGATAATCCTTGTGTTGGACATATAAAATTCAAATATGCTTGTGTGTCCCGTTTTTATTTGAAATAGTTAACCACGCATAAACCTCAACTTGATAAGATCATATTGGGATATAATAAACATCCTTGAAATTCTAAAGCTCAAATATTTTATATTATCACTATTTCCACTCACTAAAAGAATAAATTCCACATTAATTAAGCCCATAGTGGAATCACTCTAGAATATGAAAGGTATTTTATATTATCAATGAATAGAAGAGAAAAAATAATAAAAGTGATAAAATAATAAAACAAAATATTATTTTTATTTTTATCATTATTTTAATTAGTATTTGTATTAGCGAAACATTTGTTTCTAAGCAATATATCTGCGGTTTTGAGCGTACATCTGTGGTTTTGTATTAACAATACATTTGCGGTTTTGAGCATATAATATATGCGGTCTTGAGAGAATCTCTTTGCATATAATATATCTCTTGGCATTTGGAACGATACATCTGCGGTTTTTGAGCGAATCTCTTTGCATATAATAAATCTCTTTGCGGTTTTGAGCATATATCTACGATTTTGAGCGAATCACTCTGTGGTTTTGAGTGAATCTGTCTACATATAATACATATCTCTCTATGATTTTGAGCGAGTGTTGACGAATATGAACTTGGCAAATTTGACCTCTTGGCAAAATTTGTAGTTTTTTGGGAGCGTGTTCGTAAATATGGTGAGTGAGTTGCTACTTATTTTCTCCACTTTTCATTATGAGCACTCCACCACCTATTCCAAAAAATCATTTTGTTAGGTGGAGGCCCCCAAAATCACCCTAGAGATTCTTTACGAATATATGGAATCATTAGAAAAAAGGAGAGAAGAAAGAGATGTCAAACTCCAAATAGAGTTAGAACCATTAGAAAAAATGAGTAAAGAAAGAGAAGCAAAACTCCAAATAGAGTTAGAGACAATGCTTGATAAAAAAATTTGACTCTTCAAAGACACACTTCAAAAACAAACAGAGGATAGCTTATTAGGGTTCAAGAGTCAATTGCAGACAATGGAGGATAGAATTCAAGAAATGGAAAAACAAAAATAATCAACCCAAGAAGGGGAGGTTGAAGAAAATTTCAACTTACGAGATAAAATTAAAGAGATAAAAGAAAAACCAACCAACAAATTGGCCCTAAGTAGTCCAGAAAACAATTTGGATATCAAACCCATCAAAGAGGAAATGAATAAGATAATCGAATTGGATCATGAGCGTAATAAAAGATCCTTGAACCTCATAATTTTTGGTATAAAAGAGCAACATGAGGAGGATACGCTAGCAATAGTAGTCCTATGTTAAGTTGGATCTTGAGTGATATTGATATTATTTGTCTATTAGAAACATGGCAACATGAAGAGTCTAGGGTCCCTAACATAGAATGTTTTGTCTTATGGTTGGCATGGAAAAAAACGTCCTACCACAGAGGGATAGGAGGCATAGCCTATTATATTAGAAAAAAACATTTCTTTTCATTTCTAGGGACTTTAATGCTAGGACTGCGACTAGCCAAGCTATTATTTTAAGCAATGATTCCAACCATAATCCTTTATGGCTAGATGAGGACCCTGTTTTAGCTAATAGCTACACAATAATATCTGACGACCTTACTGAGGATTTGTTTGGTACTAATCTAGTCAAGCTCTACAACTCTCAAGATCTAATAATTTGTAATGGAGTAATGGAGTGGCCTAACTCAAACCAGATGACTTGTATTGATGGACTGGGTGGTAGTGTCATGGATTATGTGATATACGATATCCCCATTTCCAATCAAATAGTACCTTTTGACCTTTTAAATGACCATGAACCCGACTTTGATCATAGACCTTTAACTCTAACTCTAAACTTTTCCATACCCATGAATACCATTAAAGAAAATTCTAATAATCAAAGGCATTTGCTCTTTGACAAAAGTAAAGTTGATCTTTTCTTAAAGGGTTTAAATTGGGAATTACATCTCCTAAATTATAAGGACAACATTGAAGACCTATATCATAATTTTACAACGACCCTTTCCACTTCTATTAGCAAGTTCTCTTTTGAGTTGTCTTGTAAAAAGAATAATAGAACAACCAACCCTTGGTATGATAAAGATTGTAAAATTGCTAGGAAATCCATTAGGTATGCTTATAATGAGTTCTTAAAACTCGATAAGATCAATACATACAAATCCCTAATTAAAAGGAAAAAAAATTACCATATCAATAAAAGGAAAGAGCGACTTTCACAACTATCTAAGCTTGATCCTAAGAAGTTTTGGAAATAAATTCTAATTCACAATACTAAAGAAAATAATATGATCCCCTTAAGGGACTCGAACTCCTACCTTAAAAGTATTTACGAGTTCCCTAATTCCATGGAGACCATTCCTATTGTCCCTACATAGGATGAAGTTTTTTCTTTGGATGACATAGATTTTGGGGTTGAGAAGCTTGCAAATGGGAAAGCCAAGGACATTGAAGGCTACCAAGCTGAAATTTTTAAAATAGGAGGGCCTATCCTTATCCCTCACATACACAAACTCTTCAATTTAGCAATTATGCAGGGCTTCCCTAAACCCTGGATGCAAAGCCTTATTATTCCTATTTTTAAAAATGAGGAAAGAAACATTCCCTCTAATTATAGGACCATTATGATTGGCCCAATTTTAGCCAAGCTATATGAAATTATTTTGGAAAAGAAGATTATCCTATGACTGGAAAGTCATGATAAAAGAGCTAAAGTCCAGGTCAGACTTAGGATATATCATTCAACTGTAGACCATCTTGTTACCTTTAGGATCATTACAAAGGAGTTTTGCAATACTAAAACCAATATTTTTTGTTGTTTTGTTGACTTTAGAAAATATTTTGACACGGTTCCTAGGAAAAACCTTTGGCATATGTTGGAAGAGATAAAAGTGCCTTTCGATTTGAAGGCTGCTGCAATAAGGTTATATGAGAATGTTATTTCCAAGTTTAAGAACACCGAGGGCTGGTCGAAAGAAATAAATTGCAATATTGGAGTCAAGCAAGGTTGTCCCTTGTCCCCTACACTTTTTGGCATTTACATCGACAAGCTAGAATATTGTTTGGAGGAAGCAGGTTGTGTCATCCCTACTCTCACTGTTATATTCATCAATCTTCTTCTTTATGATGATGATATTGTTCTTATGGCGAGGATTCCCCACTATCTTGGAAAGAAACTAAGAATCTCAAGGATTTATGCTCCAATATGGGTATGACCGTTAATACTAACAAGACTAAAGAAATGACCATTAAATCCAATAATATCACTTATGATACCTTCGTATATGACAAGAACAACTTGGAGGAAGTGATTTCATACAAATATATTGAGCAGATATATATAACATGGGTTAGAGAAGATACATAACAATGCATCTAAAATTGGAATAAATGGAATTAGTTGGAATAAGTTAGTCACAGAAAGGCACATCTGAATAAGGAAAGAGAAATACTCAACATAAGCTAAATCATTAGAAGAAAATTGTTGAAC
This sequence comes from Picea engelmannii, assembly GCA_009831015.1. NCBI lineage: Eukaryota > Viridiplantae > Streptophyta > Pinopsida > Pinales > Pinaceae > Picea > Picea engelmannii. Next base: position 86,411 of record ML791588.1, read on the forward strand.
AATATGGTCAAGTGAACATGACAAGTAAATGAAGAAATCGAGTTTTGAATGTTTTTTTATATGTCAGAGAGTTACAAGAAGAAGCACCAATAGAAAATTAGCAAGCACTGGAAGAGAGGAAAGGAAACACTTATAGGTAGCCATACATTGATCTATATGACATCTTGCAGAGAAGTCACGGGAAGATAAATCATCAAGAGATTCATAAAGGAAGATCTGTATCATACATACAAGGGGAGTTATCCTTTTTTCCATATTGTCAAAGGGAGGGAAAGAGAAAGATCAAAAGAGTAAAAGTTGAGCACATGAAGTTAGAGAAGGATTGTTCAAAGAAGGTATAATTTCAGGGGAAGTCACTAGAGGAGAGGAACATGAGGAGAGAAACATGTGAAGAGAAAGAACAAAGGCATGGAAACAAAGAGAGAGAAGAGATGCATGAATATAGGGGGAGAAACCCAAGGAGAGAGACCCTTTGCCATTGATGTCAAAGGGGGAGAGTGAGAAACATTGATGAGGAGAAATGGTCACATGGGGAGCATGAGTGTTGGATAATTAGTGTTTCCATCAATGTTGGTGTTGCCATCAATACCAAAGGGGGAGATTGTTAGACAGTTGGTTTGGAAAATTGGTTGTCATTGATGTCAACCCTTGGAGAAGTCTGTAATCCCTAGATATGTGGTTGAGATTGATGGTGAGTTAGTCTTCATTGATGGAGTGGTTGATGTCAGCAGATGAGGTGGATACATTGATGATGCCTACATGAAGCCCCATAGGTGTGATTATGGTACCTGAAGTTGGTTGAGGAATATGGAAATTAAGGACAATATAAATGCAAGTTAGACATTGTCACACACCCTACCCCTAAGTACCTTTTTGAGGGATGGGGTATATTTTTTTTTCTTTTCTCAATCATGTCGAATCCTTGTAACTAGTATTACATCGCCTTCGATTCGATGAGGGTTTTCCAATGACTAAAGTTTTTTTCAGATCCGACTTTTGGATCACAAGTTATGGTCCTTCAAAATTATTTAGGCCTTCATCGAATATATTCTCTCACTGCCATGTGGCACCCACGTGGCTCCTTGTCACCCGACACTCCACATCATCATAGCATACAAAGACTCACCCAATTAAAGGTTGACACTTTTCTAGATCTTATAGGCCTATTAAATTAATTAATCATTATCATAATAAAATCTCGTTCTTTACTAATCATTTATTTAATACCCATTATCGATAATTAATCTTCATTAATCCATTAACCTCATAATTACATTTTTATTCAGCTTAAATTACCGGCTCCGTAAAAACCAAGGATTACTTCCCTTTCACCTTGGGAATCCCACATTTCGGGGCGAATTAGTGTTAATTATTATATCAATGCCCCACCACATTAACTTATAATCTAATAATGTTACTAAATATTTTTTAATTAATTATATTGTAATATAATCCTATTTAATTATATTATAATATAATTAAATATATCAAAGGGAACTTAGGGTTACTAATATCAATTAATGCCTAAGTCACCAGACTTCAACGTAATTACTCTCCATGCTTTTATGGACATACCCAGAACCCCTGAACGTCAAATTTCTGAAGAGGGTCTCACTTACGTTATATTATGATGCAAATGAAATTGATTATATTACCTTATAATATAACAAATTACATTTATTATTTATTATAATCAATTTCATATTATTAATCTCACTAAACATAATATAATGTAATTAATTACATTTAATAGTTATGCTAACATTGGAACACAAAAAAGTAGGTTCGGCCATTTTAGCACATGCACTTTATCACCCCAAACATCCCGGAATCCTGAAGTGGTCCCACGCACATGGATTATAAAATGTATATAATATAATTATTTTTGAAAAGGTTGACCTCGTCCACGTAAATACTTTATAATATTATGATATACTATAATACCATAAGCCCCATTAAAGTTGTATTTAAGAATTATAATTTTTCCACTAAATTTTTTCCTAAGGCGATTCTGAGCTAGAAGTCTTCGGGAGTTATAACAACGTAATGACTTCAACATCACAAAGCCCTGAAGTGGTCCCACATGCATACATTACATGTTAAATAATAATTTAAATGGAAAATGAGTTGGTCTCATCCATGTGTTCATTGTAAGATATTAATTTTATAATAAACCCCATCAACATTCGTGCCCATGTTTTCAGAAATTTCCAATATATATATATATATATATAACAATTTCACACGTCCATCACTCCCAATTCCCAAAGTCCCAATAATTACGAAATTATTAAGAGGTTGATCATGGGTGGCTTAATCTCGTTTAGTATGTAATCCTCCATCCTACACGTCATTCTCCAGTTCACTCTCCATTTCAAACCTCCAGAGTCCCGAAGCCCCGAAGCTTTGAAGTGTGTTAAGAAATGATCATAGCGATCAATTATGGGTTTATTAACACACACACACACACACACACACACACACACACACACACACACACATTACCATTTTCCTGCACGTATTCAATGCCCGATGAGGTTTAATTTGAATTTTATTTAATTAAACCTATAATTAAAGGGAATGAAAATCATTTTCCTATTTTCCAGGCTTAAAAGGATGTGATAAAAAACAAATCCTAATTTCCCACAAAATTTCTTCATCCTTGACTTAGAATTTGATTTATAATTTCTTTTCCTCTTGGGCAAAGGAGTAAATTTCCTCCTTCTTACTGAGCTTTACTTTCCCTACCTAAATTTAAGGAGTTGGTCTTGATACATGGATTCCCCCCATAGTAAATTATGGTTTTCTACTAGAAGTTACAACTCCCCGATTTAAGGGGATTCCTTCCAAGTTTGTAGGGTTTTTATCCCATAATTAGTATAAATGTTTATTAATGTCCAAACGAGATTGTAGGAGCTTTTATATTCTAATTTAATTATGATTTTTTTTCCTTATTTCCTAATTTCTTTCACAATGCTTATTTATAATAAAGTTTTAGTATTTATCCTCATTGGGCTATCTCCTTAAGGCCCAATTACAATTCTGAGACCTAGTATTTTCTAAGTGTTCATATGTATAAGTTCCAGGACACCTTAATGTCATAAGCAAACTTATACAATTTTTTTTTGTCTCTTTCCTTTCAAATTCTTGTAGAGGTTCTAACTATATTATTTGTCCTCATTAGAACAAAAGATGGGATGTAATCTAGATCAACCTAAAAAATCCCATCCATAATTCTTATTTTAGAACACAAACAACTAATAAGTAAGGAGATAGTTGAAATAGTATTTAACTGAAAGCATAATCATAAATTCACCTAAGTTCCTGAACTGATTTAACAGAGGCTTAATTTTCATTTCTCTAGAACACTTGTTATCCCCTTTATGTACTTAGGTTTACTCATACACATACCTGCTTCTGTAAGCGATCCACCCACATTTTATTCCAAATATGAATGACTACCTCTCACTAACACTTTCTTTGCTTGGATAGGTACGAATAGAAGGTAAAATCAACAATAGAGGTGATTTTCAGAATCCACTTTAGATTTCTCAGTCACTAGCACATCAACATCACAAGTTCTCTTATTTAAACAAAATATAGATCCAACATTCATATAATTCACATAATTCATATTAAAAGAGAAACTAATTAAGAAAAATACAAGGCTTAGAACAACACTTATATGACAACTTGAAATCAGTTGGAAACTGCTGAAGGGTGTTCCCTTTTCCACCCAACCATAGGCACAATTGGTTTTGAAATGGTTTACAACTTCCCACCCCCTAGCTAGATCATGATGCCCTGAGAGAGATTCTTCCTTCTATTTTGTTACAACGAGGGACGTAGGTTACTCCCCTCCTCCCACAAGAATTTTGGAATTTTAGTTTTCTATCAACCAAGAAAGGGAGGATGATATGATTACTCACTCAATCACTCCAAAACTTTGCAGCTCTATTTATCATCTTGTTTAGAAAAAAAATGCTTCTCAACAATTCTTGTACCCATAAACAGATTCATTTCTTAGTTCTCTTCAGAACCAGAGAGATTCTCACGCTCTCCCTCAGAAAATGGTCACTAGAATCATTCCTCTACACCCTCTACCCTCTGTCCACGATTTTCCTTCCTTTTCTTGCCTTCCTCAACAAGATTTTATGGGTCCAATTCCCAATTTCGTGGGTCAAATCAGGAAGTTTCTAGATGGGTACTTTGCCCATCTCCTCATTGACTCTTGAGGAAGACTTCCCAACTACCAACTTGACTGGTAATTAAAATCTCCGGGTCAGAGGACTGTTTTGGGTTTGAACAATTTCAATTCAGTAGAGTACTAGTCTGGTAGGGGTCATCTCAACCATTACTGTTTCCCCTCACTATCTCTCTCATGCATCATGATCTATGTTGGAACACCTTCAACAATTTTTCAAAAAATTTTCATTTCTATTATTTACTAACAAAAATATTTACATTACCTCTTTAGCAAGGGTTCATTATCTTTCAAAACTAACATAACAATTATGTCCATAGTCTTGGACACAATAGCAATAATATTTACAAACTGGGGGAAACAGGGGTGTTACGAACACTCATAGATGGATAGTCCTTGTCGTGTTATTTATGGTGATAGGTGGTATGCCACATGGTTTCTCACAGTTTGGTAGATATGGCTTTGTGAAGTTGGAAACCCAAAAGAATGGTAAAAAATCCCCTAAGCAATTACAAGTCAATGATTGAATGGATAAAGTGGTTGTAACAAGAAATTCAAGAAGCCCTAAGAATAAGGAAAGAGGTTACCTAGAAAAAAGTATAAATACAAATCATGAGACATTCATTTGACACATATAGTTACATTAAATATATATCTTGTGATTGTTATGGGCTATTACTTTGGTCTATTAGAGAATCTGATGGCAAGACTAAGGCAGTGGAGAAAGTGCGAGGAAAGAGCAAAAGTTTCAGAGTTACAGAGTGCAAGGGTTTTTTTGTAACCCTAATATTGCAGGACCTCGCTAGTCATCCTGAGGGTGTCACACGAGGCACCCCCATGGGTTGCTTAAGTGACATCACGCGAGGCCTCACATGAAAGGTAGCCTTTGTCCCGCGAGGACAATACAAAATGGGGGAAAATGTTAGTACCAAGCTTCTGAAGGTTGTGACAATGCTATAGGTCAGTGTTACAGTACAACAGGTCAACTACAAGTCACATGTATTCTTATGTGAGTATTTATTATTCTTGGTGATGGCATGGTACATTCTTGAGAGGCATGCCTCGTTGATGCATGATACATCTTGGTGATATTAATATGGTACATTGAGTAGTAGAACATCTTGGTTGTATTGGTATATTAGTGTTTGGTTTGGCTACATAGTGATGATGCTATATTCTTTAGGGTTATTCTTGGTATACTCTTGAATCATTGGAATATGGTGTATGGCTGTCATTGGTATTAATACATTGTTGAGGATTACAGTTGGTATATGACAACACATGTATGAGATACATCTCTTGGTGATGTTGGTATTTGTTTGAGGATTGGTACTTGGTATGGTGTTGATGTACATGGTTTATGGTTGAGGCATATGGTACAGGTTATGGTGCATGGTTGATGCACTTATTGTGGTACAGGTTGTGGTACACAATTGATGTTTGGTATGGTACATGTTGATGGTTTGGTATATGCTTGAGACACATATCTTGTGATGGTACATTGGTGATATTGGTACATGCTTGGTAGAGGCATGTGTTGGTGATGTTGGACATCTAGTTGAGGGGTGTTCTTGGTATATGATCCATGTGAGAGGATCTGGTTGAGTATCAGTGACAGTGACAATTGGAAAGTTTGATCAATGATAGTGATAGATTGATGTGACAGTGGAAGTGACAATGATAATGATTGTGGTAGTGACAATTTGTCCACACTTATATTTCAGGTAGGTAGGATGGGGCAAGGAAAGGGGGTTGTAACCTCCTTTCGGTTGGTGCTAGAGAACTCAAGGAGTTGGATAATCCTTCAGGTTGGAGCCTAAGAATCAAGGGGTTGTAGCCTCCTTCCTACTAAGGTTGAAGAATCAGGGAGTTAGAGCTTCCTTTAGGTTGGAGCCTGAGAGTCAAGGGGTTGTAGCCTCCTTCTAGTTGGAGCCAGATAATTCAGGGAGTTGTAGCTTCCTTCAGGTTGGATCCTGTAAATAGGGGGTTGTATCATCCTTCTAGTTGCATCTGGAGAATTGGGAAGTTGGTGCTTCTAATGAATGTGTTATTTAATATGTAAGAAAACATTCTGTGGTTTTCTCCCATTTGGGTTTCCATGTAGATTCTGGTGTACTATGTATTTTATGTGATGGTGTTGATGTGATGCTGTTATGTTTTCATGTTCATGATATACTGATGATATATTTATGATATAATGTTGATAAAGTTGACACACACACACACACACACACACACACACACACATTGTGGATAAAAAGTGGTCAAAGTGCTCACACTGATTCAGGCCCCCTTCTCATTATTCCAACATTCCATTTTCATGAGTTTAAAATTTGAATTTAGATTGAAATTTGGGATTTTTTTCAATTTTTCTTTTCCTTCTCCACATGGTGCGCCGTTTTGATTTGGCTCATCCCAACGTGGTGTGTCCTGTGCCAACTTCACAGTAAGAACCACCTCTACTGCATACAAGTTTTACAGTAAGTGGTGCTTCTTCTAAAATGATCTGAATCCGGTGCATTATAAAGGACAATGCTCGATAAATAACATGCATGTGCTTTTAAAAAACACGAAATATAACTAAGCAGTGCCACAATTTAAAAATAATGCACCTATGCAATTAACAAAACTGCACCAGAACAAATATTGACCAATTTTGCATTGTGAGGTGTTTCCTTTGATTCCCCATGTACAGTGATATACTATTCACAATGCATCGTTAAACAAAAAGATGATGCTTCAATAACATGATCACACCAATGCAGTCCTAGTAATAATTCACACCGCTTAATTTGCAATGAATCAATATAATGGAGCAGTTCCCATACTGACACAAAAACCACCAATATGTTATGATATACAATGTATCACTAAACATCAAGCCGATGCTCTACAAACAATACCGCAATGGTACTCTTAGTTAGTGAAAGCACACCATCGTGAACACTTTTCATAAAAAATGGGTTGGCGGTGCATTTATGTTAACCAAACACACCAAGGCATTGGGGTGTTTTGGTGGACACCTCGTAATTGATGTTCTAGAAAATAGAATACACCATTAAAAAAACATCGATGCTCCAATAACATGGTAGCACTAGTGTGATTATATTAACACATCACACTACTTAAGTTGATATAAAACATTTTTACTTGTGGGTGCACGTGGACCAAAACAACACACCAATAATGTAAAGAACATGACACCGAGACGAATTTTCAATTTTTTTTAGCACAATGCATATTATGGTAAGCATCTCTAAGATGCTAGGAAGTGCGCCAATTGAGATAAACACATCGGTGCATTCTATTATTCGAACACACCACCAAATTTTTGAAACATAAATTTTCCTCCGCGATGCGTCAAATAAATAAAATGCATCGGTGATGTGTACTACAACATGTTATTCCCTAGCCTAGGGATAACTAAGGAGATTGTGTCTCGAGGCCCACAATTCCTAGACATGGAGTACCGAGAGCCATATTGACTTGAGCCTGACCCTATGTTGGAACACATATATATTTATAAAACTTTATACTTTAATAGCTTTCATTCTCGTTCAAATAAAAACAACACGCACTTGAGTCTCATTGTTGATGAAGTCTTTCACCTAATCGAACGATCCTAAACTCTTAAAAGTTATGGAGCCACCTACTCATTAAAGAGTCAAATCACTAATGGTTGTTTTCAAAATGTCAGGTTTCAGAGTTTCACGATACAGACAATTCAACATGTAGTAACTCCAAAATCTCGATATCCGAAATCATGAAACTATCTTAAGCATTTAAACCAGATTAATTAAGGATTAAAAATGATTAACGATTAATTAATCGTATCACGATTTTGCATTTCGGGGATCCTGCCTCGAGCAATTATCAAAGTTCCGATGTCCGAAATCATGAAACTGTCTTAGGTTAATCACGATTATTTAAAAGGGTTAAACATGATTAAAATTAACTAATCCCATCACGATTTCGCGTTTTAGAAGTCATACCTTTAAACATTATAGGATATCCCAATATCTGAAATTATGAAATTAACTTAAAGATAAGTGTGATTAACTGATACATTAATGATGATTATCACGTAATTAATCCTTCGCTGAATAACGACTCAGATAAATTCAAATTTCATTTGTGCTTTTCCCAAAATTTAATGACATTAATAATTGATTACGAAAATCATTCCAAGTACGATATTAGACCACCACCTAAATCTTACTCATTAAGAAAAGTAAATGCTCCGTCAGTAGTATTGGTAAATCAATATAATTAAAGGAAAAGGATATTGAATTTCGAATTTCATTGTGCATTTTTACTAAGCACTAAGTTTTCAAGGTAAGGAACTTTTTGCATTTCCTGTGACATATAGCAGAGTTTTGAGGCCTGATACCATGGCTCCTCGGAAGGAAACTAAAGTGCCTGGTGAAGGATCAAGCCAGAACACAGATATCCTTTTCGACACTTCACCCAAAAGCATAGGTGTCGTTAAATCCTGGACACAAGTATTCAATATTCTACAATATGAATTGGTCAATTTCCTAGATGACTTAGGTGATGATGAGATAGAGGTCCTAGCTACCAAATACAAAACTATTGCCCAATCAGAGCTACATAATATAGAGATGAGGCCTAGACTCCTGCCTTACAATGATATGATCAGTTGGGTGTTGGAGAATGTTGATATCCCGACTAGGACCATCTTCAATTCACAAAAGGTCACAGTTGGGTCTTTTCGGCTAGAACATCTACAAGTGATGTACAAATTGTCGACAACACCAAATTTCATTTACAATGCCAGCTTCCTAGTAGACTTTGACAAGAAGGAATGTGCCCAATATGGAAAAAACCTTCTCTATTTAATTAAAGACTAGTACTCTTGCTCTGAGAAGTTCAAATCTTACTCCCATGGCGTATACACAGTTGCCACACTAGAATTTCACATAATGTATATAGCAATGATGATGTGTAGACTCTACGGGAAGGAAAACAAAACCCATTTCTTTTTATAGTGGTTGCCTATTATGCACACAGTAGCAGAGGGGTATTCTTTTGATTAGGCCAAGATATTGCCAGACAGTTTGGTTAAAGAGATTACAAGATATCAATCACTAAAGGCCAAGGGGCAACTGACCCAATTTTTCATGTCGGCTTATATCATGGACGTCGTCTGTTTTATGACACCTTTTCCTCTGATGGGCCAGAGATGGACTCCAACTAGTGCTGAACCCATGCATATTTATCATTCGATAATTTGGGAGGACAAGGAGAAATATTTTTTCTATGAAATATGCAACTGGGTGGTGGTGCCGATGCATACCACTATATATGGTTACCCACCTCCCAGGTTTCCAAAAAAATTGTGACAAATCTGGGCGGGATAGCATACTGGTACGTTGAAGAGAATTTCTCCTATATTAGGGTTTTTGGTTGTTCGGTTCCCCCACATGCTCTACCTCAATTTTTACCATATCGATTGGTGTGTCATGAAATAACACATCAAACTGTACATGGGGGAAATACCAAGGAGATGAAAGTAGTACAAAATAGGGTATGGCCAGTTTTTCCCATGCAAATTGGTATGTTTTCTCTGCTGGACTTCGGCCATTCGAAAGTAGAAGCCGTGGCCCTGGAAGAAATCAAGTTGGTCAATATCGAATTTAAGAAGCATGATCTGCATAATATCGTAGGTAATCACATGGACCTCTGCAACTTGAAAATATACGAACATGAAGATTCTCCTCAAGACGAAATATTCCGAGGAGCAAGGTCCTACTAGGAGGTCTTGAATCGAGTTCAAGGTCTGGCGCCAGACAAATTGGTCGAATTTGATAACTTCCAAAAGCATCGAAGAAATATCCTCTCAAAAGTATTGTAAGGGGAAACCCTGACGCCTCGAGCCACATAACAAACATAGACCCAAGGGTTAGAAACATGGAGCTCTAGTGGACAAGATGCCCAAGAAAATTTGGAGGAAAATGATCCTTGATAAAGAAGGAAAAATAAAATCCACAGTCCACACTGGGTAAACCAACAACTGACAAAGTCGGGAAGCAACCATCCACTGAGATAGGAAGTCCTATCCAATCTGTCACACCTCTACAGTTCAGTAGAGGGAACTCGATGGCCAAAGTTGTACTCATAGGAGAGCTTACACCTATTTCGACAGAAGAGATGCCTCCTTCAGAATTCTTCTTCAGTAAGAAAAGTAAGGTGGTAGTAAGAAGAGAAATGAACCAAAGGGATGGTCTGACTATCAAGAAGCACATGGTGCTATTAGATGGGCAAGCACTAGAAGAAGAAGACTTCGCTACAAAGGTCACAGGATCGCTAGGATATTTTGTGACAACAAATAGGTTTTCAGTGAGAAAAATGAAAGAGAAGTTGAAGAAGAAAGATATGCTGATAAGCCAATTGCAAAATCAAGTGAAAATAGTGGAAAAGAATTTCAGGAGTGAGATGGATAAGGATTTCGAGCAGATTAGAGCCAGTGATAGACAAGAAATCTATCATCTCAAATCTAGTCTTGATGAGATGCAGAAAAAGTCACAAAAAAACAATGAATTAGTCAGACAACTGCAAGTGAAGGTAAGATTAACTGAAAAATCAGTAGTGGATATATCAACTTTCCAAACCCAAACTCTAGAGGTACATAAGGAATTGGAATAAGCACAACGAAGCCTTTTCAATAAGGTGGAAGCTATCCAAAATAATTTTCAGGTGGTAAATCAATCCTTAGATAACATTTATTTAAAGGAGAAAGAGGCTATTGCCGCTTGGACCAATTTCCAAGAAGCAGTTGTGTCGTTGACAAGAGAAGGAGTATCTATGGTTTCCAGGTTGTCTGTTTCAGAGCAAATTAGAGGCGATATAATATTGAACACCTGGGAAACTAACATAGCTGAAAGTAAAAGAATGGATAAAGAAGTGAAGGAGGCTTGTGAAGAAGATTTTAATTCACTCGACAAAGAGTCATTAGGGCCCGAGAAAGATAATATCTTTGAAGTACTAGGACACTTTGATATAGCGAAGCATCAACTTAACATTAAGACAAACATGGAAGAGGCTCAGGCTGAAATCTTACAATTAAAGCAGATTGATATTAATCAAATAAATCGATGGCTAGTGAAGCCCACTTTGCAGCTAGAGTCTATAGCTTCAGAAGATAGGAGAATGGAAAATAGATTGCCTCAATTAGAAAAGAAATTATATGCTTTACTATTTAGAAATAAGGAGAATTCCAACCGTTTAGGGTTGAGAACCTTTTGTATAAATACATATTTATAAGAATGAACAAAGGCTGCTTCTTGTCGTATTGTAACTAAGAAAACTCATCCTTTGTGAGTATTAATACAAGTGCAGACATGGATTCCAAATTTTGTGCAGTTTGAGTTATGTGCTCTTCTTGTATTTCATATTTCCATTTTCTTTATGTTACTCCTTGATAAGTGAATGATTGCAATTTAGTATAACATCTATTGTAATCATATTTCATTTAGTTATTTGATAAGCAAACCGTTTTTCCTCTGTATTTGCTATCAACAAATACAAGACCTGCAAGCTACTTGGATCACTATATCATATATCCTTTCAGGGGTGCATTCCACTCTTTCTTATACTATAAAAAAGGTAAGATTATTCTGTCATTGATGCCTTGGATTTTTTAATAGTTTTGTAATTTTATCCATCACCACTCAATTTGATTAATTGACTCAGACGACGAAACATGACCTCTATTCTATTCAGCTATTAATTTCATTTGAGGATTTAAATTCTTACATAACTAATGGAAGAAAAAGAACTCTTAAAACAAAATGTTCCTTAAATTTGCGATGCATGACATTATGCTTTGAGCCTTAAGTTTAATATCCAAAACAACATATTTTTGGCGCTGTTGCCGGGGATGGAGAAACAAAGTTATTTTTCCCTGGGAGAACGACATGGTAAGTTTCTCTCTTTGATAGTGAACAAAGATTGAATACAATATTAAGGATAATTTTAATTTTCACTTGGCGAATACACCACTAATAAGCTGGCATTTAGTCGAAGGAATACCAGAAGAAAACCAGACGATAAGCAGACCACGCCTGTATCTGACCTTGAAATGTTTTTAAAACCAAGAGGATACCTCAAGCAGACCACTGCATCCACAAGTAAGATTTACCAACCCATACCCACATAGTCTAATGTTGAGGTTCCACCTGAACAATTAACGCCCCAAGAAGGTTCCACCCAAATCCATTTTGAAGAAACATCGGCTGATAGAATTGAAGCCGAAATCATAAACCCCGAGTTGCTTTTACCCGAGATAAATGCCGAAACCGATTCAATTGCCTCCTTTAATAATAAAGGAAAAAGATCCATATCGATACCCACTTTGATTGATATTCCATCCATCCCCAAAATAATTTTTCCAACTTCCTGAAGTTTCAAAGAATATATCTTAGAATTTGATTCAACTCCTGTGGGTTCTCCTGTTTATATATTCTGCAAGTCTGAAGAACCTAGTCCTCATCTCTCTTTTCCCCCGTTTTCCCATTTTCTGTCTCCCGACGATTAGTCTATAGAACCTCTTTCTCTTCATCTTGAAGTAGCCGGAAGGTCACTACACATCTTTGAAAATCATCTCTATAATCTCCAAGTTTCATCCCCTAGATTATTAATGGATGTTGCCGGAGGAGGTAGAGGTGGAGGAGGATTTGGTGCTGGAGGAGGAGGAGGAGGCAGTCAAGGACCACCCCCACCTCCTAGAATTTTTACTAAAGTAGCTGCTAGGTATGCTCCTTTAGTCCTCCCAGTTGCCCTCCACAATTTACCCAAAAACTATATGAAAAACCTGCCAAATTTCACAGGAGAGGGAGACTTAACTACCATTGAACACATAAATTTTTTCGATCAATTCGCCGATATCCTTGGCCTCGAGCACAAGGATGTTTATTCAAGGCTCCTAGTTCAAAATTTCAAAGGACAGGTAAGAATCTGGTTCCGAGGGCTACCAACAGGTTCTATAAGAACATATGACGAGTTAGAAAATGCCTTTCTCAGACAATGGGGAGAGAGGAAAAACCACCTTTATTATTTAACTGAGTTCAGATCTTTAAGAAAGAAAAATTCAGAGACAGTTCTGAAATTCACTCAGAGATTTAATAAACTATATAACGAAATTCCACCTGAGGTTAAACCTTCCCAACCTATAGCAAAAGTGACTTTCACCGAGTCTTTTGAGCCTGACTTTGCCTTGTTGTTGAGGGAAAGGAGATCTGTAGACCTCACAAGAATGTAGGACGATGTGATAGAAATCGAGTCAAATATGATGGCATTGAGAAAGTTGAAAGCTAAAGTCAAAACATGAAATAAAGAAACCAAACGATTCAGAGAACAAGCATGACCTCCCGGATCTGGGAGGTCTGCAAAAGAAACAATGGATGACATGGAAAAAATAATTAAAGAATTATCAAACAAAATATCGAGGATGGAAATGGACCAATATGAAACAGATCAGTTTGCTATAAAATATTTCAGAAGAAATCCTAACCCTCAAATGCAACAAATAGAGATAAAAAATGAAGATCAAAAGATTCAGACCCCCTTTAAAAATGAAAATTATAGGAGGAGATGACATGCAAAAATTTGAGGAGTTAGAGGAAGACATGAATAATCTTAGCGATGACGATCAAGAACCTCATTTGATGAGGCAAGATTATGAAAGGTCTTTAGGCACATAATACTTGTTTAATGATGGTAGCATAAATATTATAGAATATTCTGCTTATCAAGGAATCACTGACAATACAATGACCAAGCTTCAACAAAAGTATAATTTAAGGCCTAGAGATAGAAATGTTACAACTTCCCAACCGAAGATGATCTTGATGAGAAGTAAAGCAAGTGAGACATCTTAATCAACAGTTGAAACACAGACTGCTAAGACAAAAGTAGTGGAAATTCCGACTGTCAAAACAAAGACAACCGAAATGAAAGCAACACGAACTAATAGATCAGAAAAAATGGAGATAGAGATCCCAACCAGAGAAGCCGAAAAGACAACGGGGAGTTTCAATCTAGAAAACAAGATTAACAGAATCTAGATCCCTATGAATTAGTTCCCTACATAGGGTTGAATTGGAAAAAAACCCTACATATAGAAAACAAATTGCCAAAATGATCAATTTTTCGGATATTGACAATCATGCAGATGTTATAAATTTAGAAGATGATAAATCGACTATAATGTTTGGTCCACATTTTGAAAATTCCAGAGATTCTGTCTCTCCTTTCTACATCATGCTGACTGTGCATGATCATCTGCTCCACAATTGTATGTTGGATTCTGGAGCCTCCCACAATGCGATGCCCAAATCTATTATGGAAAAACTGGGCCTTGAAATAACCATACCATACAAAGATCTATATTCTTTTGATTCGAGAAAAGTTAAATGTATGGTTATGATTAAATATTTAGTGGTTAATCTTGCACAGATTCTTGTAAAAAGTATTCTGATGGATTTGGTTGTTGTTGATATCCCTGCAAAATATGACATGCTGTTATCCAGGTCTTGGGGCGCCAAACTTGGAGGATCCCTTCAACTCGACATGGCGTATGCTACAATCTCGATCTTCGATGAACAATTCACTTGCCTGTACAAATAAACAAGGTTGGAATATACTGTAAGTGACTCACAGAATCCAAAAAATTACCTTGTTTATGTCGCTGATCAAGATTTAGGAAACTGTATATTATCTCTCGATGATGATTTAGATGAATGTATAGAAGAAAATTGTACAGAAAAAGAAAAAATAGAAAAGACAAATAAAAATGTAAATAGTATTGGTGTTTGGAAAATGTATTTTGATGGTGCTTCATCTTGTGAAGGAGCATGAGATGGAGTGCTATTTGTGGCAGCCAGAGATGAGTTCATTATTCCTTTTTCCTACAGATTACAATGGGACATCGATTATACCAATAATGTATGCGAATATGAAGCCCTGGTCTTAGGATTAGAGGCTGCTAAGACGTTGAAAATTGAAAACCTGATAGTTTATGGTGATGCAGAATTAATTGTAAAATAGATAAAGCAACAATACCAGGCCAATCACCCAAGGTTGAGGTCCTACATAAATTCTGCCTGGGATATGATTGAGAAATTTTTCTCATCGTTTAATATTCATCACATCCCCAGAATGGAAAATCAACAGGCAGATTCATTGGCCAAAGCAGCTGCAAAGTTCGTACCTCTTACTTTCCTCAAACTAAAGTATCACATAGAAATGAGGCACATACCCTCAATACCAAACAATGTTCAACACTAGCAGGTCTTCGATGATGATGAGAAAATCAGGCAATTCTTAGAAATGGTGGATGAATTTTCTGAAACGCATATTGATCGGGAAAATCATAATGATCTTGCTTGGATAATGCATGAAGGTGAATATCCTCTTAAGTTCCAAGATAAGATCGCTAATCATAGCATGTTGGTATTGAAAAATAATCAGATCCCTAAAGGTATGATTCCTTTGGAAATATTATTTGATCACGATGACATTCCATTAAAGTCTACTTTGCAGCGTCAGCCTGAAGAGGTTGAATATTGTAATATAGGTACCAAGGAAACTCCTAAGTTGGTAAAAATATCTAAATACCTTCCCCAATAAATGAAAAGAAAATATGCCGAGTTACTCAAGTAGTACAATGATGTTTTCGCCTGGTCTTATGATGAATTAAGAACTTTTGATACCACCATAATCGAACACAAAATTCCCTTAAAACGGGGCGTTAAACCTTTTAGGCAGAAGCTTAGACAAATAAATCCTATATCACTGCCTGTGATAGAAAGGGAGGTGAAAAATATCCTAGATGCGAAGATCATTTTTCCACTCAAGTATTCCGAGTGGGTATCCAATATGGTTTCGATCGGGAAGAAAAACGGTGAAATCAGACTGTGTGTAGATTTCAGAAACTTAAACAGATCATCCCTCAAATATAATTATCCATTACCTAAAATGGATCGCGTATTGGAAAAAGTGGTCGGAGAAAATAGAATGTCTATGATTGATGGATTTTCAGGCTATAATCAAATTGCAGTCCACGAGGATGATAAAGAAAAAACTGTGTTCACCACCCCATGGGGTACCTTTATGTATGATAAAATGCCATTCGGTGTGATGAACGCATGAGCCACTTTCCAACGATATATGGACATCACCTTTGTCGACGAAAGAGATAAGTTTGTTGTCATTTATCTTGATGATCTAACCGTGTTTTCTAAATATGATGTAGAGCATCTGGTACACCTCAAATAGACGTTTGAGAAATTTCAAAAATTCGGTTTGTCTCTAAATCCCAAGAAATCTCGCTTTACAATGCAGGAATTTAAACTCTTGGGCCGTATAGTATCTTGAAATGGAATCAAAATCGACCCGAAAAGGGTTGAAGCTATAGATACTATCAATATTCCTAGGAACATAATGGAAATACAGTCATTTTTAGGAAAAAATATTTTTTTAAGAAGATTCATCCCAAACTTCGTTGAAATTGTAAAATTGATTACATATATGCTCTAAAAGGACAACGAGGTCAAATGGGAAACCGAAGCCAAAACGCCATTCAAATGCATCAAGAAAGTTATAGGTGAAGCACCGGTGCTGGCCAGCCCATATTATATGAAAGAATTCTTGATTTTTTCATTCGCCTCCGAACACACTATCACAACTGTGCTCTTACAAAAAAATGATGAAGGTTTCGAGAAACCAATAACGTTTTTTAGTAAAAGTCTCAGAGATGCTGAACTAAAATATGATATATTGTAAAAACAAGCATACACAATGGTAAAATCCCTCAAAGATTTCATGACTTATGTGCTTCATTCTAAGATAATTGGCTATGTACCAACCAACATTGTCAAAGATATATTAATTCAACCAGATAGTGATGGAAAAGAGACCGATGGTTAGCCAAGATTTATGAATTTGACCTAGAAGTAAAACCGACCAAACTTGTCAAAGGTCAGGTATTGGCTAAACTATTAGCTGAATCAGATTTCTGGGCACTTAGGATAAATCATCTACAAGCTTACGAAGATTTTTCAGACATAGAGGAATTTGACGTTACTATACCTACAACCGAGATCCAAGAAAAATTCTCTTCCTCTGCCTGGTATAAAGACATAGTTTCTTACCTTCTAGCTCTGCAGTGCCCAAGTGATATGGCTCCTTCCAAAGCTAAAATGTTGAAATTGCACGTAGTAAAATATTGTATCATGGATAGCCAACTATATTGGAAGGATCCTCTGGGATTTTTATTGAGCTGTTTAGTAGAATCTAAAACAGAGAGAGTCATAAATGAGTTTCACGAAGGGGTGTGTGGAGGGCATCACACATGGAGAGAAATGACCTATAAAATCCTAAGAGATGGATATTATTGGCCAAAATTATTCACCGATGTAAATGCTAAAGTCAGAGCCTGTAACCCCTGTCAACTGTTTTCAGGCAAGCAAAAGCTTCCTGCATTACCTTTGGTCCCAGTCAAAACAGAAGCTCTATTTCAGTAATGGGGTCTGGATTTCATCAGTGAAATACATCCACATTCAAGTGCACAACATAAGTGAATTTTTACCGCTACTGACTATTTCACTAAATGGGTGGAGGCCATTCCGACATGAAACACAATGGATGCAGTGGTGATCAGTTTCTTAGAAGAGAACATTTTATTGAGATTTGGCTGTCCTCAGAAGATAGTTACCAATAATGCCTAAGCTTTCAAATCCATGGCTATGGTAATTTTTTGTCAAAAGTACAACATTGTACTAGGAAATTCCACAACCTACTATCCTCAAGGTAATGGATTAGCCGAGTCCTTGAATAAGAGACTAATCACCATAATTAAAAAAGTGCCGACTGAAAATAAGAAAGCCTGGCATGTGCATTTGAAATATTCTTTGTGGGCTAATAGAATAGGCACTAAGAAATCAATCAGGATGTCCCCTTTTCAAATGGTGTACGGTACCAATGTGGTTCTCCCCATAAATCTTGCTCTGCCTGTAATGAAACTCTGGCAGGACGCGAAGGAAGAGCCAAATGACATCACCAGAAGAATAAATCAATTGATTGAAGTCCAACAAAATAGGGCTGAAGTGGATGAGAGACTCCAAAAATATCATGATAACATGAAAGCCCTGTTTGACCAAAAAGCTAAAGATAGGGAATTTCTCCCTGGTAACCTAGTTTTAAAGTGGGATGCCAGGAAGGAAGACTCATGAAAGCACAAAAAAATTGACCATATCTGGTGTGGACCTTTCAATATCACAACTTTTGAGGGAAAGAATTCATTTTTGTTAGAAAATTTCGATAGGAAAATCCTTAACGCCCCTATCAATGGGCGTTACCTGAAGCATTTCATCCAATAACCAGATTTCGAACTCCCATTATACATACTGGGTTTGATTTTCACATTCTTGTTTACAATTTTTCGTTTCTTCGGTAAGTCTTTACTTTCACTGTAAATAAAAACAAGTTTATCGATTTCATAAAAACAAAAATATAAAAATAAGTAACACATAGAGTTCTGATCTACAGAAGTTCCTGAAAACTCTCATGTTTATTTTTATTGCAGGATACTTGATACTAGTCAAGAGATAAGCTGTATCAGAAATCGATGCTCACGTTTCAAAACATTGAGTTTCTTTTGAAATAGGTGATAAATAAATAGTTTACTTGGTTGAAAATATAGAAAAAATCTAATGTATGAGCTTCTGCTCTACTGACCCAAGTTAAATTTTCAAGGAGATATCACTAGGTATGACAAAAGTTTCATCTGTACAAATATTGTCACCTAATCTACAACCAGAGGAATATAAATTATAGTTTAATTCTCAAGAGTTTTCTCTGGATAAAATAATATTAAAAAAACAAAAAAAAATTACAAAAAAAAATAAATGAAATAAAATTTATAATAAGAACATAAGCAATAAAAAGACCTTAAAGAAAAGAATTCGAAAATCAATAATCAAACTTGCATGGGAGTGACTGTGTGCACAATAGAAGATCTGAATCCTCATTCTATTTTTCCTACTTATCCTCAAGCTATATTTTCCTGTGATTCTAAATATCTTTTCTTGATATTCATGGAGGAAAAAGGACTTCGCCTTAACTCAGAGAGCTCAGAAACAAGTCTTCAACATAAGAATAGGCAAAGAATCCTTATGATTCCTCTGACTTTAACTGAAAGAAAGTATGTCCGGGCTAATCCTAACTACTTTAGCTTTTCTAACGGATTTAAATTGATTAGTTTCGCTTAAGGAAAGTCCCTGGAAAATAAAAGATCCATGTGAAAAATTTCCTATAAGAGAAGATGTTTTGAAGGTCAGAAGAGGATTAGTCTAGAGTAATCAAAGTGAGTTAACATACGTCTATTGCTAAATTATAAATAGATGTAATCCCTAGTATATTGTATACAAATTGATTTCCCCCACTTCATGTTTTAAAAATATAAGACAGATGGTGGAAGAAAATTCATAAAATGATTTCCCTCATCTAGTCCAAAAAAGAGATGATGAAAGGAAATTCATTAAATGATTGCCCTCATCTCATCATTTAAATGCAAAGCTACTAATTGAAGTGGTGAAAGGAAATTCAATATAGGAATTAGATAACTTCACCGGGGTACTAAACATGCTCACTGGAAGTGAAGCAATGTCTATGATATCTGCAAGGATGTTATACATGTATTATAATGTACTCTGGTAACTAGTTATTTTTCGACTAGATCTACATTCTAAGACAACACGAGACTCCCTGATTAAAAAATTAAAATTACTTTTCCTTGATGCGAACAAAATCGAACAGAGTCTAATAGACCGATTAAGGTTATTTTGATTACCTCAAGAAAATCTGAAATCATTTTTAAGAAAATGAATCCATTAATAAGCCTAAACTGGAGATCGGTGAATGATTAAGTTTTGAAAGTTTTTGGAGATATGGATGAAGTCCAAAGTCCTTCCGTGTGTCCTTTTTTAGAATGATTTTCATAGAAATGAAATAATGACTCCATTTACCCAATAAAGGCTACTTGGTCTACTGTTCTTCTACGTCTCACAGGGAGACGAGATCCCTAGATGGACCATATGTTGGAACACATATATATTTATAAAAATTTAGACTTTAATAGATTTCATTCTCGTTCAAATAAAAGAAACGCGCGATTGAGTCTCACCGTTGATGAAGTCTTTCACCTAATCGAACTATCCTAAACTCTTAAAAATTTATGGAGCCGCCTACTCATTAAAGAGTCAAATCACTAACGACTGTTTTTGAAATGTCGGGTTTCATAGTTTCACGATACAAATAGTTCAACATGTAGTAACTCCAAAATTCCGATCTCCGAAATCATGAAACTGTCGTAAGAATTTAAACCAGATTAATTAAGGATTAAAAATGATTAATGGTTAATTAATCATATCGCGATTTCATGTTTCGGGGATCTGACCTCGAGAAATTATCAAAGTCTCAGTGTACGAAATCGTGAAACTGTCTTAGGTTAATCACAATTATTTAAAAGGGTTAAACATGATTAAAATTAACTAATCACATCACGATTTCACGTTTTGTAAGTCATACCTTGAAATGTTATAAGATATCCTGATATCTGAAATTTCAAAATTTACTTAAAGATAAGTGTGATTAACTGATACATTAATGATGATTATCATGTAATTAATCCTTCATTGAATAACGACTCAGATAAATTCAAATTTCATCTGTGCTTTTCCCAAAATTTAATGACATTAATAATTGATTTACGATAATCATTCCAAATGAAATCTTAGACCACCGCCTAAATCTTACCCATTAAGAAAAGTAAATGCTCCGTCAGTAGAAGTATTGGTAAATCAATATAATTAAAGGAAAATGATATTGAATTTCTAATTTGATTGTGCGTTTTTACTGAGTAGTAAGTTTTCAAGGTAAGGAACTTTGTGCATTTCCTGTGATAGGTAGGAGAGTTATGAGGCCCGATACCATGGCTCCTCGGAAAGAAACTAAAGTGCCCGGTGAAGGATAAAGCTAGAACACATATATCCTTTTCGACACTTCGCCCAGAAGCATAGACGCCGTTAAATCTTGGATGCAAGTATTCAATATTCTACAATATGAATTAGTCAATTGCCCAAACGACCCAGGTGATGATGAGACAGAGGCCCTAGCTACCAAATACAAAACCGTTGTCCAATTAGAGCTACATAAGATAGCAACAATGCCTAGACTCCTACCTTACAATGATATGATTAGTTGGGCACTGGAGAATGTTGATATCCCAACCATGATCATCTTCAATTCGAAAAAGGTCATAGTTGGGTCTTTTCGGCCAGAACATCTACAAGTGATGTACAAGTTTTATACAACACCAAATTTCATTTACAATGCCAGTTTCCTAGTAGACTTTGACAAGAAGGAATGTGCGCAATATGGAAAAAACCTTCCCTATTTAATTAAAGACTGGTACTCTCACTCCGATAAGTTCAGAGTTGACTCCCATGGTGTATACACAACTGTCGCACTAGAACCTCACATAATGTATATAGCAATGATGATGTGTAGACTCTACGGGAAGGAAAAAACAACCCATTTATTTTTACCGTGGGTGCCTATTATGCACACAGTACCAGAAGGGTATTCTTTTGATTAGGCCAAGATATTGTCAGACATTTTGGTTAAAGAGATTACAAGATATCAGTCACTAAAGGAAAGGGGCAACCGACCCAATTTTTCATGTCAGCTTATATCATGGACACCGTCTGTTTTATGACACCTTTTCCTCTGATGGGATGGAGTTGGACTCCAACTAGTGTTGAACCCATACATATTTATCATTTGATACTTTGGGAGGACAAGGTGAAATATTTTTTCTATGAAATTTGCAATTGGGTGGTGGTGTCAATGCATACCACTATATATGGCTACCCACCTCCCAGGATTTCCAACAAAATTGTGACAAATCTGGGTGAGATAGAAGACTGGTACATTGAAGAGAATTTCTCCTATATTAGGGTTTTCGGTTGTTCGGTTTCCCCACATGCTTTGCCTCAATTTTTACCAGATCGATTGGTGTGTTGCGAAGTAGCACATCAAAATGTACATGGGGGAATCATTTGAAAGTAGAAGCCATGGCCCTGGAAGAAATCAAGTTGGTCTATATCGAATTTAAGAAGCATGATCTGCAGAAGATTGTAGGTAATCACACGGCCCTCTGCAACTTGAAAATATATGAACATGAAGATTCTCCTCAAGACAAAATATTCTGAGGAGCAAGGTCCTACTAGAAGGTCTTGAATCGAGTTCAAGCTCCGGCGCCAGATAAATTGGCCGAATTTTATAACTTCTAGAAGCATCAGAAAAATAGCCTCCCCAAAGCATTGCAATGGGAAAACCTGATGCCTTGAGCGACACAACAAACAGAGACCCAAGGGTTAGAAACCTGGAGCTCTAGTGGACAGGATTCCCAAGAAAATTTGGAAGAAGTTGAGGCCTTGATAAAGAAGGAATAAGAAAAGCCACAGTCCACACCGTGTAAACCAGAAACTGACACAACCTAGAAGGAACCATCCACTGAGATAGGAAGTCCTATCCAATATGTCACACCTCTATATTTAATTAGAGGGAACCTGATGGCCAAAGTTGTATCCATAGGATACCTTACACCTATTTCGACAGAAGAGATGCTTCCTTCAAAATTATTTTTCAGTAAGAAAAGAAGGGTGGTAGTAAGAAGAGAAATGCACCAAAGGGATGGTGTGACTGTCAATAAGCATAGGGTGCTATTATATGGGAAAGCCCAAGAAGAAGAGGAATTCACTACAGAGGTCACTAGCTCACTGGGAGATTTTGCGACAACAAACCAATTTTCAGTGAGCAACCTGAAAGAGAAGTTGAAGAAGAAAGATATGCTGATAAGCCAATTGAAAAATCAAGTGAAAATGGTGGAAAAGAATGTCAGGAGTGAGATGGACAAGGATTTCGAGAAGATTAGAGCCAATGATAGATAAGAAATCCAACAACTCAAATACAGTCTTGATGAGATGCAGAAAAATTCACAGGCAAGCGATGAATTAGTTAGATAGCTGCAAGCGAAGGTAAGCTTAACTGAAAAAGTAGTAGTGGATATATCAATTTTGCAAACCCAAACTCTAGAGGTACATAAGGAACTAGAATTAGCGCAGTGAAGCCTTTTCAATAAGGTGGAAGCTATAAAAAACCATTTTCAGGTGGTAAATCAATCCTCAGATAACATTTGTTTAAAGGAGAGAGATGCTATTGCCACTCAGACCAATTTCCAAGAAGCAGTTGTGTCGTCGGCAAGAGAAGGAGTATCTATGGTTTCCAGGTTGTCTGTTTTGGAGCAAATCAGAGGCGATATAATATTGAAGACCTGGGAAACTAACATAGCTGGAAGTAAAATAATGGCTAAAGAAGTGAAGGAGGCTTGTGAAGAATCTTTTCATTCAATCGAAAAAGAGTCAATAGGCCTCGGGAAAGATAATATCTCTGAAGTACTTGGACAAGTTGATATAGCGAAGCATCAACTTAACATTAAGACAAACATGGAAGAGGCTGAGGCTAAAATTTTACAATTAAAGAAAATTGATATTACTCAGATAAATAGATGGCTAGTGAAGCCTAGTTTGTAGCTACAGTCTATAGCTTCAGAAGATAGGAGAATGGAAAATATATTTCCTCAATTAGAAAATAAATTATATTCTTTTGAGGCAAATGACTTAACATAACCCTCCAGGCTGGTGGTACAATTTGTGAGAAAATGTGTTAAATGTATCAAACAAGGAAAAGGAAAAACCTCTGAGAACCAGTGAGGTAATCTATACACATCATCTGTACAGATCATGATTAGAGACTATCTGTTTCTGAGCTAGACAATAGGAAAGAAAACCGACTCTGCCGACATGAAGAAGAGACATAAGAGATGCAAGTGAAGCATTTCAGATTTCACGTTTTGTAACCTTTACTATTTAGAAATAAGGAGAATTGCAACTATTTAGGGTTGAGAACCTTTTGTATAAATACATATTTAGAAGAATAAACAAAGGTTGCTTCTTGCCGTATTGTATCTAAGAAAACTCATCCTTTGTAAGTATTAATACAAGAGCAGACATGGATTCCAAATTTTGTGCAATTTGAGTTATGTGCTCTTCTTATATTTCATATTTTTAGTTTTCTTTATGTTACTCTTTGATAAGTGAATGGTTGCAATTTAGTATAACATCTACTGTAATCATATTTCATTTAGTTATTTTATAAGCAAGCAATTTTTCCTCTATATTTGCTATCAGCAAATACAAGACCTGCAAGCTACTTGGATCACTATATCATATATCCTTTCAGGGGTGCACTCCACTCTTTCTTCTACTATAAACAAGGTAAGATTCTTTTATCATTGATGCCTTAGCTTGTTTAATAGTTTTGTAATTTTCTCCATCACCACTCAATTTGATTAATTGACTCAGACAACGAAACACAAACTCTGTTATGTTCATCTATTAATTTCATTTGAGGATTTAAATTCTTACATAACTAAGGGAAGAAAAAGCACTCTTAAAACAAAATGTTCCTTAAATTCTTGATGCCTGACATTATGCTTTGAGCCTTAAGTTTAATATCAGGAACAATACCCTGGAGGGCCCATCTTTCTTCTTCAATGCCTCCATCCTGTAAGCAACAACAACATCCATCCCATCGACCTGGTCCTTTAAAAGTAGTGGGTATTGCTCTATGAGGTAATGAGTCTAGGTATCATGGTATGTGTCCCTCTGATTCTCAAAACATTTGAATATGAACATTTGTTTCTTTTCGCTTCATCACGTGTGCTTGAAATTTATGACTTTCCACTTGTCCACACTTGGGGGGGATGATGATATTCCCTAGCAAGTTGGTTCTCTTAGGATTTGAGTTTCCACTGGGTGGGTTCATGAAAGGCCATCATCCATTCCCATCATACTTATCACTTTCCATCATCTTCCTTCTCATCCATCCCCTGCATGGTTCAGGAACTAGGTTTTCCAAGCTAGCAAAGGGTTGTACCTTACCTCATGGGAAGAAGGGTATAAAGGCCCGGAGGGTAAAAGTAGTTGGAAAAAGATAAAATCCAAAAGAACAAAACCTTCAGATGCTTCACCCAGGGATCCTTGTGAAAGAAATAAAAGGCTTCTAAGCAAGAAATGGAGGGAACATAAAATTACGAAATCAAGACCTAGTTGGAGGATAAGGTATCTCATCCCAAGCCAACCTATATGGTCCATGGGCATGTAGCGGTATGGAACTACCATTCAGCTAGTCATCATGCCAAGGTAGTGGCTCTTTGTGGCATAGCCGAGAGAAAGGCGGTCTCATCACGAGCCAACCTTCTCATCTCCGTGAAGTGCTTGTGGGTAACACTATCACCACTGGTCACCATGCCAGGGCAGTGTCCCCCATCTATTCTCTTGAAATAAAAGGCAATAATAGAGAAAGGTAAAAGGAATTGAATGGGCTTGGAAACATTTGCATCCATGACAAGGTGAAACTCACCTTCTTTGGAGGCACCCATAGTTAAGCCATACATTTCCCTGTCACCACTGCACCCATTACTCAAAGATCCCCATACCACCTCATCCACTTACATGACATGAATTGGTCTTCACTTGGAAACATCCCACATCCAATGAGAATTATCCCAATATGACCTCCTGAAACCCTCTCCAAACCTGGCTTTCAGAATAACATAATTTCTTTGAGCACTTGTCTGGGAAAGGGGGGTTTTATGCACATGTTTAGATGACTTGATTATTAGACGTGATTGGCATTGTTATGATGCCTGTGACTTATGAGCCCATGGAGGGCATACTTTTTGTTGCTGTAGGACCATGCCCTCTTGACATGTACATGTGGGGAGATGATTAGTTTGGACCTCCATAGGGTTGAAATCCCACCATATGGATGTTGGGACCCCAGCAAGGGGAAAACATATACCAGAGTCTTGTACCAGAGATAGAGGAGGACATTCCAACAGAGACAACCTGGTATGTCTGGACCCAGGGGGGTCTTTCCCTCCCACATGCTATTGGCCCCTGAAGGCCCTAAACGTCATCATTCATAGCCTTGATGTCACCTAGTTGAGGTGTCCAACTTGAGGATGGTTGGGGTTGGCACGTGTGGCAGCTCCTAATTGGTTTTGAGCCCCAACGTTTCCCTTGGAGGGATAGCATTCCAGTAGAGAGTTTAACATCACCCTATGAGGGGCATGGCATCACCTTAAAAAGATCAAATTAGGGTTTTGTTTGTCAAATTTATGTAAAAATGAATTTTCTCATGTAAACTGTGACCTAATTTTGTAAATTAAAGGTCATTTTCACTGTATAAATAGGGGATTTTCCCCTTGTATTTTTCATC
>ML791588.1:118987-134699 GCA_009831015.1 Picea engelmannii
TCCATTCAATACCTTATCCCTCCATTCAATGCCCTTTCCCTTCATACGTAAAGTTTTCTAATAATAAATTAAAAGTTATTAAGCCTTTAATTTGTTATCCAAACATTAAATGTGTTAATTAATCAACATATATTAAACAATAATTAATTAATTAATATTATTAATAAATAATCATCATTTAACTAGTACACATTAGGACAGTTAATTATTTAGTTAACTATACTTGATAAACCTTAAGCAACTATTTAACTAGGGTTGTTACATGCACCCACCCTTCAGGAAACTTCATCCTGAAGTTAAAGTATTTTATGATACATGGGAAAAGAAACATGGTTCACACATTCCTTACAAATAACCAACATTTCTTAGTAAGTAAGCCAAGAAACTCATACATACTAGTGTACATGTGCAAGAAATGCATGTGTAGCTAGTACATACAAGTCTCGTTCATGTACTAATATCAATAACTATCATCTCTATAGTAATTTCCATATGCATCCAATCCATTCAACAAGACTATTCATTTTATAAAAGACAATAAATCAATCAAATGTTTGCGAAATCCTTCAATTACAATTATCTAGCTCAACAATGTTATTTAGACAATTGTAGTTTAGTTACATAATTATGACTATTCATATATATATATACATTTTCTTTTCAGAAGGAAAAAAATAAGTTCCAACATAAGGCAAATCTCCATACACTCTCAACTATTTCTACTCTTCCTTCCTCCCTAACTTACTTCCATCTTCCATTCATATCCTTCCTCTGCTAGACTATCTTGGAGTGTCAACTGTATTGACCTAACTCCAAATAGAACCCGTAAGTGGAAGTGTCACTATCTCGACCAAGATTCCCCAACATGCAACTGACAGTCATCATCACATGTCTAGGAGAGCATGAGCTAACATCGTCCTCCCATGACTTCATGTTTTGGAGGATACTCGGTGGGAAATGCCTCCACCCCTCCTAACAGAACTAGGGTCCACACCCTACAATGGAATATACAGTGGCACCGTGTTGCTGGGAGTTTTGTCATCGTCTATTCAGTTTTGGGCAGTCTTACCACCTGAAAACCTACACTGGTCCACATATCATAGCAATGCATCCAAACCAATATAATTTCACATACCAAGATTCATACCATATTGTTTCCGGGCCAATGGTCATGACATCCACTTTCATAATCATTATCCCTTGGCTATTTCATAGCCCATAACCTGCAGATTAGTCTGTAACACAAACTCATACATTTCTATGCAATATCATCATGTAATTGCATACAACCATAATTTCAATTTGGTATCCGTGTACCAACAACTTTAACATCAAAGTTTTTAAGTTAGAAATAGATCTCATAATATCCCATAATTCAATTAACGACACCCATTCATAAAATTATCATTTACAAAATAGATTGCATCATATCCAACATCATTCTAATAGCATTTAAACCTTCATAGGATTCTCATTCACACAATATGTCGCATCATATCCATCATCATCACTAACAATTAGACATTCATAGAATTTACAATCACATAGTAGATTGCATCATATCCATCATCATCAATAACATTTAAACATTCATAAAATTTACATTCTCACAATATATCACATCATATCCATCATTATCCAAATACATTTAAACATTCATAAACATTCATACGTCTTAAAAGTTCAAGTGTATCATTTAATAGTTTCACTTGTGAATAGAAGATAAAGGTGTGTAGACCTCGGGTAATCCTGGCCGTCTAAGTCAAAAGGTGGTGTTACATACACCCAACCTTCGAGAAACATATTCTCGAGGTGGTAAAAAAAGTGAGGGATAATCTCATCGTAGAGTCTCGATGTCTTCCTAAGTAGCAGGTCTTGGACTATACTTGTCCCACTGGACCTTAACTTGGTCTACCAGACGGTTCCTGAGCTATTGGACTCTACGGTCCAATATGCGTAACGGTTCTACCGTGAGGGTTCCCACGTCCGATACCTGCAATTCCTTCCAATTTAGTTTATGTGATTCATCAACAACATAATGATGTAAAACAGATACATGAAAAACATTATGAGTTTTATGGAAGTGGGGTGGCAGTATGAGATGATAGGTAACGGGTCCAATTTTCTCTTGGATTCTAAATGGTCCTATAAATCGAGGTGACAACTTTGTCCCCTTCCCGAACCGAATTGTACTCTTATTAGGCCTAATACAAATGAAAACCTGATCTCCCACTTTATAACTTCGATTAGTCCTGTGTATATCCGCATAACTTTTTTGTCTATCCTGTGCTTCCTTTAGTCTCTGCCTAATCTAAATCACCTGTTCTTCCATCTCTTGAATCAATTCTGGCCCAACTGTTACTTGGTCTTCTAATCTATCCCAACTCAACGATGTTCTGCATGGCCTTCCATACAGAGCTTCGTAGGGTGGCATTCCGATGGAGCTATGAAAACTGTTATTGTAGGAAAACTCTACCAAAGGTAGGTACTTCTCCCAATGGGTTTGATTATCCATGACATACATCCTAAGCATGTCTGACTTGATTTACTTTCTCAGTTTTCCCATCTGTTTCAGGATGATAAGCTGTTCTTAAGTTCAATTGAGTCCCTAATGCTAAATGCAAACTTGTCCAAAACCTAGAAGTGAATCTGGAGTCCCTATCTAAAATGATCTTCTTAGGTATCCTGTGCAAACGGATAACCTCACTTACAAACACACGTGCCACATCAGTGACATCATAAGTGTCTCTAACTGGAATAAAATGAGCACTCTTGGTTAACTTATCAACTATCACAAGAATGGAATTGTGTCTATGAGATGTGAGCGGCAACCCCACAACAAAATCCATAGAAATGACTTCCCACTTGGACATAGGAACATCATGTGGTTGTAGGAGGCCTTCCGGGTGATGGTGGCCGGCTTTCACTTGTTGACACTCTAGGAATTTGGTGACGAAATGGACTACATCCTCATGTCTGTATACATCTTCTTCACACCTGGATGCGCATAATAAAGTGCTCTACGGGCTTCCTTTAGTATGATGCTTTGAATATCCCCATTTTCAGGGAGGTACATCCTTCCCTGATATCTTAATAGTCCATCTGCTTCCAGACTATATCCTTCATACTTTGGATCTAATTGCCTCCCACTCTGGAGGTTTGAAGTAACCTTTAAATACCAACTATCTCCTTGGAGTTGAGTCAACACACGTTTCCTAATTTTAAGGGTACCAAGGAGAAGGCACATGGTCTCTTACTCAAGGCATCTGCGACCACATTTTCCTTTCCCTTGATGTATGAAATACCAAAATCATACTCACTCATAAACTCACTCCATCACCTTTGCCTGGCATTTATATCCCTTTGAGTGAAGAGATGTTTTAAACTTTGATGGTCCGTTTTGAGCTCAAAGTTTCGCCCCACAAGATAGTGCCTCCAAAGTTTCAGAGCTAGCATTATAGCTGCCAATTCTAAATCATGAGTAGCGTGAAGCTCTTCATTTTTCTTCAACTTCCTTGACGCATAAGATATCACTCCTCCATCCTGCATTAGCACGCCCCCCAACCCTTGCTTTGAGGCATCCGTGCAAACTGTGAAGTCCTTTTCCATATCCGACACTCATAGAATTGACGCACTAGTTAGTAACCTCTTAAGCTCGATGAATGCACTATCGCATTATTTTTTCCATTCATACCTGACCCCCTTGCGCTGCAAAGTGGTGATGGGTTTCACTATTTTTGAGAATCCTTCCACAAATCTCCAATAATAACCTGCTAACCCCATGAAGCTTCTCACCTCATGGGAATTTTTCGGCACTAGCCACTCCATAATGGCCTTTACCTTTTCTGGGTCCACAAAGATTCCTTCACTAAAAATGATATGACCTAAATAGTGGATTTCTATCTGGAAGAAGGAACACTTCGACAACTTCCCATACAATTTGTTCTCTCTAAGGCATGACAACACCACTCGTAAGTGTTCCTCATGCTCTCTTTCATTTTTGGAATAGATGAGGATGTCATCTAAAAAGACTTGTACAAAATGATCTAAGTACTTCCGGAATACTCCGTTCATGAGGCTCATGAATACTTCTGGCACATTGGTCAATCTGAAAGGTACTATGACAAACTCGTAATGTCCAAACCGAGTTCAAAAGACAGTTTTTGGGATATCGCCTTCCTTAATCCTTAACTGGTGATGCCCTGATCGCAAATCAATCTTTGAGAATACCACTGCTCCTTTCATCTAATCAAAGAGGTCATCTATTTGCAACATTGGGTACCTATTTTTCACTGTAGCATGGTTCAAGTCCCTATAATATATACACAGTCGTAAGGAACCATCCTTATTCTTCACAAAAATCACTGGTGCACCCCAAGGTGAGACACTGGGCCTTATTAGCCCTAAGT
This sequence comes from Picea engelmannii, assembly GCA_009831015.1. Classification (NCBI taxonomy): domain Eukaryota; kingdom Viridiplantae; phylum Streptophyta; class Pinopsida; order Pinales; family Pinaceae; genus Picea; species Picea engelmannii. The sequence continues at coordinate 123,397 of ML791588.1, forward strand.
CGAGTAACTCTTTCAACTTCAGTTGCAACTCACAAAGTTCCGACGCTATCATCCGATACAGAGTCTTGGAAATTGGTTCTGCACCAGGTTTTAGCTTAATAGTAAAATCAAGCTCCCTCTTAGGAGGTAACCCTGGTAACTCATTCGGAAAAACATCCTTAAATTCTGACAATACTGGGTACTGATCCAAGGAGGGTCCCTTCCTTTCATTCACTGCTTCCACTACATATAGTCGACACCCTTTCCTCAAGCATCGCTTAACCTTCATAGTTGAGATAAAGCATAATGACACTTTTCTCCGTACACCCTAGATCTCTATGGGTCTTTCTTCATCATTGACACAAAGCACCCTTTTTGCAAAACAATCTACCAAAGCTCGATGAGATTCTAACCAATCCATTCCAATGATTAGGTCATACGTCCCAAGAGAAGTGACGTATACGTTCAACCTGGTAGTACACACTTCCAGGTCTACTATACAATTATCAACGCTAGGTCCTACCGCTTGTTTTTCCCCTGAAGCCATCTCGACTTGTTTAAATTCATCGTGCTCATAGGCTGCCAACCCACTCTTTCTAATCCAGATGGTGAAATGAAACTATCTGTAGCACCAAAATCAAATAAAATCTTAACATTGATACGATTTAGCGTACTTGATGACTCCACCACCATGGATTGATGTTCTTCCTGGCGATTATTAACTGTTGCATAAATCTGGTGGCTGCCACTTGCTCTTCCCATCGGGGCCTTTCCTTCTCTATGCACAAATCCTGATTATAACTCTTGGTAGTCACGTTGGTAATGGGGTCCTCCACATCCCCAACAGGTAACATGAGATTGAACCTACGCACTATTATGTGACTGTCTCTAAAATGAGTTCCTTCCCTTGGAACCCCTGTCCCTACTAGCTACTCCCTGAGACGGTCGTGGACTTGCCTGCGTCATTGGTGATGAGTGGGATGCTGCACTTGCTGCCATTGAAATCCCTGCGGCTACTGTCCTTGGTGAGACTCTATTACCATATGGAGGTGGCCTTGAGCCCCCTCCCCTAGGAAATGTCCTAGGGGCCTTCCCCACGAATCCAGGACGATGTAGAAAGGTCAGTCTTGTACCTCTAGTTAAGTTCATGTGTTCCTTCACATAACACACATTTTCCACAACTTCCGCTACTGAAGATGGTTTACACATCTGCACCATAGCCCTTATCTTAGGGTTTGGCCCATAGACGAAGCATTCTGCTTGTCGTTGGTCATTATCCATGTATGAAACATATTTGACCAATTCCATAAACCTGATCTGATATTCTTCTATGGTTCTGTTTCCCTGTACTAGAGCATGAAACACTCCTACCTATTCTTCCTCATAGTAAGCTGGCAGATATTTCCTTTGGAACCTCTCCTCGAAAAGTTCCCAATATACGGTGTCTGGGGTAAGATGCAGTTTCCTTTTCAGGTTGCCCCACCAGTTCAAGGCATTGTCTCTTAACTAAAAAATCTCTATCTTCTCCTTTGAAGTGGACACATAGTCTCTTAAGGCAAAACACCTTGTCATGCCTTCCAACCATGCCTTGGCATAATCACTGGCACAACCCCCGACAAACTACGTAAGTTTGATCTTCTGCAGTTCTCTAGTGATGTCTTCAGGTGGAGGTCCTCCCCTTGAATCCCTCGATGCTTCTGGATTACCTGTTCCAGATGGTGGGGGTTCCACTTCGATCCCTATTGGTTGACGCCCCTTTAAAGTCTCATTTATGGCCTCCAAAGAGCGCAGTATGAGAGCTAGTTCAGGCGATGGTGGTGGCGGCGCTGGTGGTCCCTGCGACGATGCCGCTCTGCCTCGATTTCCTCGAGTCCTAACCATCCTGTAATTTAATCTGCATTAACCAAAGTTGTCAGGGTGAGTTCAAGGACATTTCTCATTTGTGCAACTTAGACTAGAAAACAGGGTTAGGCGTAAGTTTTTTTTTACTTGTCTGTAAACAAACATTACTCTCTTTAGGGGAGGTGGATAGGTTAAGGTTAAAGCGTCTAAGCTTGATGTCTTCACCTAAGAAAACTATTGACCCTCTCCATGGTAGTTATGATAGCATTGTACCATACTCGCCACAGTGCATCAGATCCCTTATATGGTGCTTTCTATTATATCCCTATTCTACCATGACTATTTCCCATAACTTGCATCAAACTTCCGCTACTCTACAAGGACTTTTAACCTGTAAATTATAAAGTTACACTATTAAATTCATTAATCAAGGGGATATATATATTTGATTAATAATAATAGGTTTCAAACCCATTATTAACATTAAAATTTTATAATGTTAATACGTTGTGCACAAAATTCTCCCTTGCGGGCTTGTTGCGTTGGCTTTGATTGGTGGAATGGAATAGAAGGACTTGGCGCTTGGCTCGATGGTTGAGGGCATGGAACTCAGTGCTTGGTTAACTTGGATAATTGGAGATTATACTTCGGGACAATACTTTTTTTTTTTTTTTTGACAGAAACGTTTAGAGAGATTTGTATTAAAGGGCGGGCTAGCCACTTGTTCAATTACAAAATGGCAGAGCTTCACTGAGAAGATGCCTATAAAGAGCTGAGCTTTACTACTGGAATTACTAAGTTTGGGCCTTCACCCCTAGAAGCGTTTCAATTCACCTACTCTTATAGATTTATTTTAGAGCCTTGACTTCTATACAAAATGTCAAGTTGCTTGAGAAGAGAAGAGAACGCTTCAGACCGAGAGGCTGGTTATTCTTTGGGGTCCTTCCTCCATTCGTTATTCAGCTGAGACATTTTGGATTCCAGCTAACCAATCCTTTCCTCAAATTCGTCCTTTGGGTTCTTCAGTTCTTGGTGCAGTTTGCTGAGCTCCTCTGTGAAACCAAACTTTGTAGTGGAGATGTCCTGCTCCAGTTGCTCCATTCTCCTTCCTGCCTCTGAGTCTAGGTTCTCTAAGAAATCGAGCTGGAATTGTAGCATCTGTTTCAAGCTCTCTAGCGCTGAATCCATGAGCTTCAGTCGCTCCTCCGTGGTGAGCTTGCTGCCATCTCGCCTCCCCAACTTCGCGCACACTAGTTCCTCACAGTCGGATTCTCTGCACATCTATGGTTAGAACTACTCCTGGCCTAAGGATGCGTCTCAGATTTAAACTCGCCTTCCTAGCCTTCATCATTTTTCCCTTCTTTGATTTCCCCAAGAGTTATGGTCGGATTGTCCTGCTGTCTCCTCTTTTCCTAAGATTTGATCTTTCTCGGGCCGTCCTTTGCCCATTTCGTCCTATCACGTGACCCTCGACTGGCTGAGCCTGGGCGATGTCTCTGTCGTCCTGTCCCCCTCTTTGCCACTTGCATGAGCTGTGTGCTTGCTGAATTGGTGAATCAAGGTATTTACACTGTGGATAGCAAACCGTTTAAGTTAAAACTTCCTGGTGACAAAAGGACGCCTCTATTTGCTTCCACGTCCGCATCCCCATTCAAATCTCACAAAACGTGGAATAACTTGTATGAGTCGAAACTTTAAGGAGGAGGCGGATTCTGTCCAACAAGTTGTTAAGTTCTGCACTTTGATTTTTGGAAGAGCGGATAATGGCACTAATTATCATTCGGGAGTCTCCTATGATGATCAAGTTCCAGATCCCGTGCTTGCTGGCTTGACACAGGCCTTGCCATAAAGCCATTGCTTTTGTGCAGTTGTTGGTGGCAATGACTAAACCCAGGGAATATCACACCAAAGTTTTTGCGTTGGGTATTTCAATCGTCCCTCCTCCACCTGCTTGACCTAGCTTCCCCTTTGAGGCCCCTTCGAAGGACAGGATATAGGCCTTCCTTTCATTCTTCCAATTGACGAATTCCTTCTTCCCTTTCCTTATTTCCCAATCCTCTTGGCGTATGGTGCTGTCTATACTCCCATTTTGCTTTTGAATTTTAAACTGGGCTAGCCAAAGCTCTTCCTTTTCTTCCATCTTCCTACTGCACTGAGGTTGACGAAGGTAATTGGCCCATTCGCCCAAGAGTGCTTGAACATTGGCGCCCACTAGGGGTGCGCTCCTTTTCTTATCCCTGAAAACTCTGTTATTCCTTTCCAACCAAAGCCCCCATAGGATGAACCTTGGGATTGCATTCCAAATCCCCGAGGTAAAGCTTTGTTTCTGAATTTGGAAAGGGTAAAGGGAGTTCCAACTTTGGAGGAGGGTCTTGATGTCTTGAGGACGGGGGAAATCGGTTTGCAACCCAATTGCCAGCCTCCATACGTCTTTTGAATAATTACAGTTGAGGAGGAGGTGATCTGAAGTTTCTTCAGCCTGATGACACAGAGGACATCTGAAGGGGCCCTCCCAACCTTTCATTTGGAGGTTCTCCCCTGTTTGGATGCTGTTATGGCCAAGATTCCAGAGAAATAGATCGATTTTGGGAATGGATTTAGTTCGCCAAATGGAATTCCAGAGGGTCGGGTTGGGTGGGACGTTGGGGTTGTTTAGAAAGGTTTTATAGCCCATGGAGGTAGAATAAGGTTGAGCGTTCTTCCCCCATCCTCTCTCGTCCTTCCCTTTTTTTTTAAGGGGGGATTTCCCCTGAAGACAGAGCTTAAGAATGCACCAGTCACCTTCTAAGTCCAGGGGTAAGTTGCCCACTTCCCATCCCTGCCACGACTTGCATCTGTCCTTTCCCCGCATTGAGATGTCGAAGAGTGTCTTTAAATTTTTCCCGTCCATCCAATCTTTTAGTCGCTGCAGGTCCTGTCTTAGTTCTAGAGGAGGGCCTCCTAGAATAGAGTCCTGCCATATTTTGATTTTCTTCCCGTTTCTCGGCACCCAGGTGAGGTGAGGAGTGAAAAGAGCCAAGGTATTTTTGCAGAGGGTGAAGATTGGGGACCCCTTAGCCTCCCTGCAAGGGTTTTCTATGCATCTCTCCCTAGCGCCCCTGAAATATTTTTTCCATAGAGCTTCTTTGCTCTAGGCAAGATCACCATTGAAAATGTGCCAGAGCAGTTTCGCCCCCAAAGCTAGATTCTGTACTTGGGTTTTTTTGAAGTTAATACCTCCTTCCAAGAGGGGCTTGAAGATTTTATCCCAACTTATTAGGTGTAGTCTCCTGCCTGTCTGCTTCCCGCCTTCCCACAGGAAGCTTCTCTGCATTGATTCCATTTTTTGAATTATGGAGCCAGGGGATAGAAGTAGTGAGTTCTGATAGATGGGCACACTGGCCATAACGAAATTGATTAGGATTACTTTCCCTGCTAGATTTAGCCAATTCGCCTCCCAGAAGGAAATTCTCTTTTTCAGCTTGTCAATTAAGTGGTTCCATTGTGAGGCCCTTGGGGTAGCTTTGAAGATAGGAATTCCTAGGAAGGTAAAGGCCTCCCAATTGGTGTGTCCTTCCATCCCCAATACTCTAGAAATTCCCAACATTTCTTTGGGCATGATATTCCAGCCATAAATCTTGCTTTTTGTTTGACTTATCTCGCTTCCTGAAACTGCTTCATATGCATCTAGCTCCTTCTTAAAATTCTTTTCTACTATTGGGCTTGCCCCTCCTAACAACAGGGTGTCATCCACAAATTGGGCATGATTAATTTCCTTCACGCCTTGTGCTATTTTTATCCCTTGAAGGTTGCTTTGGGATTTGGAGTTTTCCAGCTGGTAGCTTAGAACCGAAGCCTGGATTGCATAAAGGAGGGGCAAGAGAGGACACCCTTGCCTTAATCCTCTGGACGCTTGGAAAAATTTTGTTACTCTTCCATTTACCATGAGGGCTATCCATGGCGACCCTATGTAGGCTCTAACCCAGTTCAAAAAAGACTGATCGAACCCAAACTTCCTCATTGCCTCAAATAAGAAATTGTGATTAACTCTATCAAAAGCATTTGCAAGATCTAGTTTAATAATCATACCTTTTTCTTTCCTGCGGATGCTTGAATGAAGAGCCTCTTTCACAAGGATGATGTTGTCTGCTATTTTCCTACCTTTGATGAAGCCTCCCTGGTTCTCTGGTACTATGAGAGGGAGGACTGTTTTCAATCTATTTTCTATAATCTTGGTAAGGATTTTTTAGCTAGTGTTGCAGAGGGAAATCGACCTGAAGCGGTTAAAGCTGAGCGCTCCTTTCTCTTTCGGGATGAGTGCCAAGAAGGCCGAGTTTGTGCTCCCTGCTAGCTTTCTGATTGCTTGTGATTTCCTTATCATTTTGGTGAGATCAGATTTGATTATCCCCCAGCAGTGTTGGTAGAATCTGGCTGTGAATTCGTCCGATCCAGGGGCCTTATCTGGGTGCATTTGGTCTAGTGCCTCTTTTATTTCATGATGCGAGACTTCCTCCACAAGTATGAGGTTGATGTCATCCTTTATGAGATTCAGAACTATGGAGAGGGGGTACCTTTGGGGGTCAATGCTTTCCCTTTGTGTTTCTGAGTAGAGGGTTCCAAAGGTTTCGAATGTTGCCTGTCTAATGCCTTCTTTATCTGAGATTGTAATGTTTTGGACCTGGATTTCTGTCACTGCCTTATAATGCTTCCTTGCTTCCGCTTGCTTATGAAAATAACTAGTATTTTTATCGGCTTCCTTCAGCCAGAGACTGCGGGACTTTTGCCTCCAATAGCCTTCTTCCTCCCTGCAGGCCTTGTGCCACTGCCTTTGAAGGTGGTCCTCTTTAAGTAGGTCCTGCTGTGTGACCTCCCTATTTTCCAATTTGAGCTGATAGCTCTCCAGACGCCTTTAGGCTTCTTTGCGCAAGGTGGCTGGGTCAGGTTGTCTTTTTGCCCAGGATTTTAGCCCAGCCTTAAGCCTATGCAATTTTTCTTCCCAAACATAAAACGTGGATCCATTTACTCTTCTTGTCCACACGCTAGAAACTGTGTGCAGAAAATCTTTGTCCTGTGTCCAAGATGGGTTGAATCTGAAGGGGATGGGCCCCTGGCCTTGATCAGTCTTTAACTCTAGGCTTACTGGCTTGTGATCAGAGGTGCTGTGTGGGAGGATTTCTGAGGATGCTACGAGCCCAAGGGTCAAGAAAGAGATTTGAACAAGGAATCTGTCCAGATGGGCAACAATATGCCCTGGACCTACCCTTTTGTTGGTCCACGTATAGAGGCCCTTGAGCAACTTAATATCCATTAAGTCCCATGCTGAGATTAGGTCTTCCACCCATTCTCTAGCTGGGTCCCTTACAATAGATCCCCCTCGCGCTTTTCTTCTTGGGCCAGAGTTACATTTAGATCCCCTCCGAGGATGATATTTTCTAGATCATTGCTTGTTAAGAAGTCTAGGAGGGTTTTCCAACAGTTCTCTTTTTCCTCTATATGTTGTGGGACATAGATATTAAAGAGACTTACCGTATGTTCGGACTCCTTGTGGAGGAGTTGGGAGTAAATCCAATGCATGCAGGAGTCTGAGCTGATCAAATCTATTTTGGAGGCATTCCACAAGGTGCAGAGCCCTCCTGATGCGCCTCTGGCATTTTTAGCTAAGCCTTGGATGTTTCTCCAAACAATTTTTGAAACTTTAATAGAGTCTTGTTGACTCATCTTGGTCTTCTGGATGAGTAGGATGTCCGCTTTCGATGCTTTGATTATATACTTGAGAGATTCTTCCTTCATTTTGCTGCCTAGACCCCTACAGTTCCAGGAAGTTAACTTCATTGATTACCTTGAGGGGGGGAATGGCCTCCTTGGGAGGCTTTAGCTAGCTTCCTTGTTTGCCTCACGCCAATCAGTTGTTTGATGGTTGGTTGTGCTCCTTTTAAAACGTCCTTGTAGGTTTCCTGATCTCTTTCTGCTTTTTTGGATTTCCTGCCTCTTCCCAGTTTCTTTGGGGTGTCCCAAGCTTCACTTGCCCCTTCTGAATCGTTCCCTGACGAGATCTCCCCGTCCTCGGTGCCTTGATTCGTCCCATTCCTTGGAGGGGAGTTTTTTTTCTCCACTCCTTCTGTTATCTTTTGGGTTTCTCCGTCTTCCGGGTTTTGGGTGCCTCCTTCTTCTTCCTCTTCGGCGTCTTTGCACGGATCCTCCATCTCACCTCCAGTTCCCAGAGCCATGAAGCTATTTGCTGTCTCTTTTTTTCCTGGGTGCTTGTCTTGAGTTGGAGCTGGTTTTTCACTTCTTGGGCCTTTTGAATTCGACTTCCCTTTCCGGGGTTGTTCCCAACCTTCTTCTCCTGCTTTCTTTGTATTTGGGTTTTTTGGGCAGTTTCTTTGGAAGTGGCCATATTCGTGACATCCTCTACATTTGAACGGAAGCTGCTCATAATCCAGCTTTTGTAGATGTTGCCAATCTCCTACCTTTAGTTTTACCACTTCCGGCAAGCCGACCTCCAGATCAACTTCCACACAGATCCTTGCACAAAAATACTAGTCTTTTGGATCGGCTTTATCGATATAGTGTCCTAGTCCATTCCCGATAGCTTGCAGTGATGAGGAGTTCCAGCAGTGTATTGGAAGGTTCAGGAGTCTTACCCAGACAGAGACATATTTTGGCACTTTCGAGGCTAGATTTAAGCTTGGAGTCCAACGATTCAGATAGAGCCCCTATGTGCCCATGAAGTATGGTCCATTTTTGAAGATTAGATCTCAGTCCTCCTGAGAGATGAATTCGAAAATAAAGTATCCTCTTCCAACCGCATAACATGTTACGCTGTTTGTTATTAGCGGCCACTAGTTCCTTTGAATCCAGTTGTCTGTTGATTTGGCTGAGGGCCATAGGCCCATGAACTGACCTACCAGGCCGCGATCTGAAAGGGAAAGCGCGACCTTCATTGGTTGCTCCGGGGGAAGGTTAATCTCTGGAACATCATCCAATCTCTTTACAAAACTTGGCGCTTCTGCCTGGGGAGCTTTTTTACTGCAAGCTGCGACTATTTTCCTGAAGGACGAGGTTGGGGAGGGAGGGGGCAGCGGCTCCCCTCCGCCCTGGCTTGGCATGGCAGCGACTGAACTCAAACCCTAAATCAGAGCGGAAGCTTTACCTTCGCGCGCCATTTGAATTACCATCCATTTCCCTTTGTTCCGGGACAGTACTTTGTTACTATTGATAATTAATTTATTTACATATGAATTTATTTTGTAAAAGCGATATGTGTGGCATTGGTGTTTGGTCATTTCTTAAGGTTTGGGCTTGGTGGGTGGTCGTGGGTTCAAAATCCATGGACTCCAAACTTATATATATATATTTTTATAACCTTATTATATATATATATAATTAACATTTTTTTTTAACAAATTTTTATACGATCTATATATTAAAAAAAAACGTAAATTAAAAGAAATTAAAAAAAAAAATTATTAAATAAGAGAAAATTTTAAAAGGAATAATAAAACAAATAAACAAATTTATTTATTTGAAGTCGGACATCATGGGTGCATGAGGTCCACATGCCCTTCCCTCACCACGCTCATTCCCAACCCTACACGCCTCCCTAAACAAACCCTAAACTATCCTCAACCCTAACGCTCCATCACTGCCGCCTCTCTCACTATGCAAATGCGCCCTGGGATTCTCCCTCTCTGCTACTGTGGTGGAGCTATGGTAATGGCTGCAGAATCCTCCCTTGTGGCTTGGCGTTGGTCATAGTGGCACCCTCTCGTGGGATCCTTGACTACCCTACTATTTTTTTTTAATTTTTATCTCTAGCTGGGCCTGCGGGCTACGTGCTTGGTTACGGTGACTAATTATTTTTTCTTTTGGTTGTGTGTGTGGTTGCAGGTCACGTGGACGAGTTATGTAAATAAAGGCGCCCCCTTGGGCTTCTCCCTCTCTGTGAATTGGTCTGATGTTTGGAAAAATTTAAAACATTTTGTAAGGGAATGCATTCCCGCATTCTCTGTATTCTGCATTCCCGCATTCTCTGTATTCTGCATTCCCGCATTCTATGTATTCTCTGTAGTCTTTTGGCACGTAGTCTAAAAGACTTACACTCCTTGTGGGCTATCTCCTTTTGCAACCTGTTGCTTGGCTCTGGCGCTCTTCCTTTATGACCTGGTGCGTGGCTTTGGCGCATGATTCAAACTGTAGATCTCGTTAGTTGGATATTGCGCTTTGGTTGTTTGTAATGAAGGCCATGAGAGCCCATTTCTGTTAAGGATATGACCTTGCCTTTGTGTTTCACATTTTCCAATATCCACGGCCTAGTGTCGGTTTTCAAATTTTTTCGTTTGCCCTCGACACCCTCTCTGTACATTATCCACAAGCGTCTATCGGATTTTCTAAAATATTTGTTGTCAGTTTTGTTTTTCCCAGCAACATGCTATTTATCTACACCTACGATGTCCATAGAACCACTAGGTTTGGGGGAGAACTTGGCAAGAAACTTGGTGGCATTTCTAGGCAGACATGACTTCAAATCGTAGCGCCAGAAGACTTTAGTGACGAGTTGCAAACATGTAGGGCATGGAGTTTTGTCCTTTGCCATGTCGGTAGTGCAAGTGATGCAGATTGGGTCTAAATGCTTACACTGAGATGCGTACAGATCCTTTTTGGCCTCACATTTCATGCACTTGGCGTTTTCCTTGGCGTACTCCATGTATAAGACAACAACAACCGCAACACAGATACTCTAGCTTTGATTTTGATTTGGCTTGCTCTGGCTGTCGGCTCCGCCTTTTTGTGGATGAGCTGGGGGCGGGAGGGCTATGTAGGTTGTTTGGTGAATGCAGGAGGTGAATGCAATGCAGGCCATCTTGGAATCCTCTTCCACATGACCTGGTTTCGTGCTTCAATGCTTGGATTGTATGTTGAATGTGTGGCTAACTCCCAGGGTTAAAGATTGGCCTTCGGGCCTTCACGTAGTGTATAAGGGCTTTGCTACTTGTGGGACCTCTTCGTGGCTTAGTGTGAGTGCTTGTGCACTGTATCTTTGTGTGTTGCATGCTGTTGCTAGTGGTAAATGCTAACAGGTGTGTTGTATGATTTTAGGTGTGGGGCTTCGAGAAATGTAGATTGTCCTTTGGGCGCAACCAAATTTTTATGCTTTTATTTATTATTATTATTATTATTTTTTATCTCTCTCTCTCTCTCTCTCTCTTTATATATATATATATATATATATATATATATAAATTTTTATATACTCTTAATACTTATATTCTTTTTTTCATTATGCGTAGTGCATGGGACACAGTCCCCTCCTCCTCCTGGTTTGGTGTGATGCTTGGTGCGCAGGCTTTGACTTAGATATCGACGTGTCGTTGCTGACATCTGTCTTGTGTGATTGTGGATGCGTGGTTCGAGGAATGCTTATGGACTGATGCGTGGTTAGAGGTCTGGTTATATATATATATATATATATATATATATATATATATATATATATATATATA
>ML791588.1:155394-180992 GCA_009831015.1 Picea engelmannii
GGAGAATTCCAATTTGCCAACTGATGTTGATAGCCCCATTTCACTGTGTAATTGGTAGACCCCCAACCCCTCTTATATGAGATTAGATTCCTATGTGGGGTGCAACCTCTCAAACAATATTCAAGTTGGTTGAGATGTTGATGAACATGGTTTGGTGGTTGCCCAAATTTCCAACCAATACATATGCCTTCAATTGTCCAATAAGGTATGTCATATAGAGTGAATTTGTTTTGTTGTGTCAACTAGTGACGAATGGGAGTAAGATCTGAATTGGACAATAAAGTGGGCTGACCCATTATGTTGTCAGTCCATAAAATGATTTTCTTTTTGTTTCCTAGAATCTAGGTTAGCTTAGATTGTAGAATTGATTGAGAAGCCTAAAGTAACTTCTATGTGGGTAATCCTTCCTGTTGAATAAAAGGATAATCCATGCTTCTTTTCCTTGGACCTTCTAGGTATTTCCTATGTATTACTTTTTTCCACCATTCATATTTCCCTATGACTAGCCTCCATAAAAAAATTTCTCCCATGGTCAAATTCATCAACATAGGATATTTGATGCCAAGACCTCCATTAGATTTTAATGCTTGGAAAATTGTCCAGTTAACTAGGTGAATCTCTTTGTGTTACTCTTTCCCCCTTGCCACATAAAATTATGGATTTCCTGCACTAACTGAGACATGATCCCTTTTGGATCCATTAATATTGAGAACTGATAAATGGGAAGTGCTAGAAGGACTGATTTGATTAGTATCATTCATCCTGCTAGATTTAACCAGCGGGCTCCCCATTGACATATTTTTTTCTTTAATTTGTTTATTATTGGTTGCCACTATTGTGAAGAGGAAGACCTAATATTGATATGAATAACTAAATATTTGAATACTTTCTAATCATTCTTATAGAGAAGGGACAAAATCCTAGAGATAATACTTATAACTAGCTTACTAGTGTTCCAAGCATAGATTTGACATTTGTTGTTGTTGATAAGCTCCCTGGAAAATTTTAGAAAGAGATTTAATACTTTCTTGAATCTGGAAGCCATTATAGTGGAGGCCCCTCCCAAAATAATAAACTAGTACATTGGGCCCATTTTCTGATGATTTATGGACACCTATTCATCGCCACAACGCCACAAGTATGGCGAAGACAACAAATGGTTTTTTGTCACGTCACCTTCATTGCAATTACGACATTCAAGTGTTTGCCACAATACCGACGAAAAAATATGTTGTAAGAGTGACTAACATGACCTTATCAGTTTGTATCAAATCCATCAAGTTATCGTCGCTAATACGTCGGAAGATCGACACATTTCCGTTGTATGACCGACCAAGTAGTAATGGATTTTTCTCGGTATTTCATCAAAGTCACATCATATGGTCATCGGTAGTACATCGGACGCTCGATGCCAGCCGATCGTATGACTAACCAAGTAGTGAAAAATTGTCCGTGGTAGTTTGTCACAACTAGATCAGGTGTTCGTCGATAGAGCGACGAAGATGTGAAAAACCATCAATGTATCTTCCACAAAATATTAGCATGGTGTCGTCGAAATATCAAAATTATACTGACGAGTATGTTGTATGTTTGATGTTTTTTTTGGTTAGGAGGAAAAATCTACTCTAGTCAAACCATCGGCAAACGGGGTCGTCGATGGTCCGACAAAGGGCTATAATTTATAATAATAAAAAATACATTGGTTCTTCCGATGTATTGGTTCCCTCGATAATTCATAATAGTTGACCGAGATTGTATTGGACATCTATATCCATAGTTCACAACAATAACACCATCATAAATATGGGATTTCTTAACTAATCAAGCTCAATAAGATTATATAAAAAATTAAAATGCACAAGACTAGTAAACCAAAATAAATACATAATATGCTTTATTGGTTATGGTTTAGTACAACATCCAACAATTTGTTTGCATCTAATGATCACTTCACTAGTCCCATGTAGTAAATTGTCCTCCATTGGGATAATTGAATCATTAATAAGATTTAATAAGTTGGAATTCCATTTTATTATAGTATTATGCCTAAAACAATTGATCGCAATAGTCCTAGTATGCCATGTAGAAGAAAAAAATGAAGAAATGTATGTGATAAGTACATGACCTATTGTAATTGGAAGTTGAAAGCATACCAAACAAGGAGAAGTGTAAAATACAAATGATACATAACATACTTGTTGATAAAGAGGAGATTGAAATTGGAAGTCCACAAAAAAAAATGAAGATCACAAGTTCTCCCGATCGGACCATCATTGAATTCCCATATGTTTTTCAAGTAATAAAAAAGACTACTTTTTGACACAGTAGTTTGCAAATGACAATAATACAAAATGAGCAAACCACTCTACGAATTTATGCAAAATTATAAACAAAAATAAAATCCTTTAAAAGTTTTAATGTAGGCTCGGATGGAGGAATCCCAAGCCATATTTTGAATCTGTCTCCATTTTCATACAATGCATCCCATGATATTAGTTTTATATTGAAAGATAGACATCAAACATATAATATCCCCTTTGAACATCATCTAATTAATAAAAAACATCTCTTCATAGTAAAATTGCATGACATGCAACCATGAGTTAAAAACACTATGTTACCCCTACTTTTGTGGAGTTAGGGGAGACGAGTTTCAGGGGCATTTGGGAGATTCTCCAATTTCTAGGGTAAGAAGGGATGAGGGCTGCAAAAATAATATAAAAATTAACAAATTATCTTAAAATATCTAAAAAATATATAGAAATTAATTTTCAAATATACAAAATTTAAAACAATGAAACTAAAATAAAATGCATGCAACATTAAATTAAATTATTAGGATATTAGAAATAGAGTACCATAAATTATAATGGATGAACCATTGAATTTATCATTAATAGTAAACATGAAAGTAAAGTGAGATGAAAAATTCATCCATACAACTTCAACTCATATAGACACAATAATTCATATATGATAAGATTAGGTGTCGATATAAAATGAAAATATTGCAAGTTACAAAAAAACGTGCATATCAAGTGAATAACATAATTCACAAAGCATATGCTATGTCCTCTTGCTAAAAATGTATTAACAAATCTTGGGCTTATCAACTTCATTATGACCAATCACTATCATTGTGAACCTCTCAAATAACACCAGCTAATCCCAACCATCCATCCATACATAGCCTCATCCCATAATCAATATGTCTGACACCCTCGACATCCACATCCCAACGTCTTGTTGGTTCTTACAAGTACCATAGTCTTCTTGTTTTTAGATTAAACGAGATATGCACATAATAGAAATTTCCAACATCTCCACTCTCTTAGAAGTAAGCATGTTCCTCTTAACAAAAGTGGATGAAATTGTAAGTGGATCAAATCTTCTCAATGGCCAACAAGGTAGAAATTGGTGGTTGTAATCCAATGGAAAGCTGATGAATATCTAGAGCTCCAACACCATTCAAGAACCAACTTAATCATGCTAATTTTCATTAAGGCATTATTAAGTGCATGCACACAAGGGGTCCAAAACATGTGCATGTATCTACTCTAAATCAACAACTCATCACTATGAAAAATAAAGTGGATTCTATGATAAACTATACAACATTGGAGGGTCCAACCTCCTTTATGGAATCCCACAAAACCTCAAACTAGAAAGATATGTCCTCCACCTTTGTTTTACAATCAAATAGTCTCAAGAAGTATATCATTACCCCTCAATTTGCATGTGCAATTTGAGACATTTTTGCCAGTAGTACAATTGACGAAGATGTGTATTCTTCTGAACTTGGTATTTCATCTGTATGGAGTAATTCTGATTTCAGCCTAAGAGGTGTTTCTATAGATCTGAATGGTCATTCCTGTTGTGAGAGAGTTCAAAGGTTCATCCAAAAAAAAAGAATTCCCATCATTAAAATGTCAATGTGAGAAGCTTCTAGAAGCTAAATAAGGACGGTTGATGAGACATACAACATGTTATTTTCATATATAACATATATAGGAGGAAGACGTATTGGTGCCAGGGTCTTGTGGCTTGTTGACAATTATATGAATGGTCATGCTATTACTCTTAGCCACCCTGTAATTCATATTATTGTCTTGCTACATATGGAAATGTTGTTAATGTTGTGAAATGGTCAACCATACTTGAGTAATGTTTAGAAAATATCTCTTCAATGCCTTCTAATAATGAGTAATAGCAAAAGCATTGGCCAAGATGTGAATGAGATGCTACTTGAATTCTAAGTTTAGTAGAAAATAAAAAATGCGGTTGATGTTGTTCAAGGCATTGTCAAATTTGCAAAGGAAGTTCTGGATGTAATTGGTGCTACATATGCCACTGCTCAATCTGAAGCTATGAAGTCTAGGCATGTGATTGAAAATGAGGAGAAGTCTAAGCAAAGTCATGGTGATTCTTTCTAAATAGGAAACCTAAAACATAAATATTTGCAAGGTGGGGAGGTTAATTCTCATTTGCATGAGTGAAGATGAAAATGATGGATCTCTAAATGGTCAGAATGAGGTGGATGAGTCTGGTGATAATGATGATGATCAAGAGGTGGAAACCTTGGAGGAGAAAACAACAAAAAATGTTGTTATTGTGATTGATGAAAAATATCTTTACTTTTTGATAGAAGTACTTCTAAAAGTGGTCTAGGAGACATTGATATTTCTACAACTAAATCTTTTGGTAGCATATTTGAAAGATTCAAGCAAAGAAACGAATATCATAAGGATTGTGTGCTAAAAATTGTAATCTCAAAGAAATTTATTAAACTAAGGTGCCTTGTTATTACTTTGATTGCAATTACATTGGATGTGCAATTGGTAAGGTTACATACACTATTGCATCAGGAGGGAAAATGATATTGGTTTCAAGAATTTATGTACACTCAAAGAATCTTTCTCCTTCACAATTTTTTTTGTACTGAGTCAAGTGTAAAGATGCAAGTCAATCTCCAAAAAACAACACACTATTTCAGAGCTGATTTTACCCTTTTGTTGAGGTTTTATGATAAGGAAGTGCCCAGGCCTACTGGTATTTTCATCCGTGAATGCACCATCCCTAAACAATGCAACTCCAATAGGTTTGAGATACATATTCTAGGTGGTGAAATGCCTATGAGCAGTGGAGTAGGAGTGTTGGGTGATATAAGCACCAAGTTGAAGCATAGAATGTAACATTCCAACATTGCATGTCCATGAAGCTAAAATAAACACATTGAATGCATTACACAACATATAGTCTCGTTGTCCCAAAAATCTTTGGAACAAGAAAATAAAGAGACAAGCAACAAGGTAATTGATTGCAACATTAATTATAATTGAAGCAGATAGATTGCCCTAGTGTGTGGTGCCATTATTTTGTTTTTTTGATGCTACAGTGAAGGAACACGTTCCACTTAGAAAAGTGTCCAAGGCACCTATTCCAAGGGTGTTCCACCTTTTGTAGTTGGTTATTATCCATTGAGGAGCGTTCCACCTTGGAAATATCACGACTTGGTCAATATTCCTAGTTTTGACGAAATGTACTAGCTATAGGGGTGATGTTTGACCTTATCTCATCAACCCAAGGAGGATTAGTTTCTCACCTTTAAGAGTCATCCCCTTGATTTGAAAATTTATTACTATTTTTGAGTTTTTGTTGGAGGATGAGCCTATTATGGAAAGCACCTCATATATGGGTCAAAATATCCATAAAGAAGGGGGAGAATCCAATTTGGCACAAGTGTTAAGAAGGAATTAAATAGAGGATGCCCTAGAGTCAAGGAGAAATAAAGAACATGCTATGAATACCTTTGAAGATCCCAAGGATGTTGAGACCCTCCTTGAGGAAATTGGTTGATTCCACTCATGGTTAATTTGGTTAATTTTGGAAAGTTGTTAAAGAGGTTTTTATAACAACCATTTGAACCTCTTGGCATAATTATCTATAATATACAATCTTTTGGGAGTTTAGTTGGCATGTTGGAGAGGGTTCCCTAGCTAATATTTTCTATTTTGGGCCTGTTTGAGTATTTTTAGGCTGTGACTCATTAAAAAGTGGAGCACTCCCATTTTCATGGAATCTTGAAAAACTTATGGATGAATCATAATTACACTTATGGAGATCACTATTTTGTTTTATAGTGAAGTCGTAATAATGTTTTTACTGATCTAACAAAAAAGGAACCATTGATATTTTCATATGCAAGTGTTGAGAGTTTTCAAATAAGAGGAATGATTTATGGAAAAGGTGGTGAATGTTGTAAGACTTTACAATAGTTAGATAGGATATCTCAAGACAGTTAGTAGCCCTGATTGTATTCAATTTTTTGGTAGTAGAGTTGGAGAACATTGATTTACATAGAATTATGTTATTATTAAAATATTTTGGATTTACATTGATCCATAGTTAAGGTGTGTAAAATTGGGAAAAAATCCTGAATATTATCCTTTATTTCTTTTGGTGGTGGTAGGGATGGATAGTGGGCACAAGTTTATTTTGTGAATTTCAAGGAGCCCTGTGATTTAGAAACCACTGTCCTTCTGAATGCAATTATATTTTTCTAAACTTTCACTATTTGGCAATAATAAGGTTCAAGGGATAGATTCTTGTGTTTTTTTTTTGTTACATATGGTTTGGGATCTTGCACAATACTCTTGTTTGTGATAAAGAGGTGGAATTCAATATATAAGGTTGTGGATGATCACATTCATACCAATCATGTTATTTTAGTTTTAGTATTATTTTCTTTGGGGTTAAGCTATTATCTTGCAATTTGAAAAAATGATTAAAAGAAAAAATGGGGCTTTGGTGTTTTTGGATTCTTGGTCAGGGAGCCACAATCATATATTAGAAAGTGTGTAAGTAAGTTTTAGTAGGTAATATCTCTACTTCGAGAATGTAGGAAGAAATCCAGAAGTAGATGAAGGAAGTTCATGAGAGAAGCAACATGGAAAGAACAAGAATAAAGAAAAAAGAAAGACAAATTCATCTAGGAAATATAGAAAGGGTAAAACTAGGCAACTAGCTGCACCTAAGGACAAAAATGGAGGTAATCCCATTGTTTGTTGGATATATAAAAATGATCGCTATGCTAAGAATTGCCCATTATAGAAAAAATTGAATGTTGTGGAGAAAGTGGATCGACCTCCATTGGTTCTATTGATACTATTAAGTGATATTGGTATAACTTGGAGAAAACTGGTCATACATGAGTTTACTATCTTATAAAGGGGTTCATGTTTTACAAAGGTGTTGTAGACAGTAACCAAGATAATAAAACTAGTTCTTCCAGGTCATCCAATAAAGGCATGGTGAATAAACCAAACATGACAAAAATAGACGTGTTGATGTAGTGAGAAGCTTGAGAATGTACCAAGCCATCTGGAGGGAAAACTAAGAAGGGTTAAACTCAATATGTGTAAACCCTCGCTAATGAAGTACAAAGTTGAGGAGGAGAAAAAATATCAGGAGTTATAACCACAATTCAATAGATGAATAACAAAGTGGTTCTAGTAAATGTTTGAAGTTTAGGAGGAGATTGTATTCCCATCAATCATTGTGAAGTCGTTGCTACTAAGTTGGATAATTTCATTTACATAGTGGCATGGACTAATAGAAGCATACCAAGCTAAGGGAGACAACTAAGGAATCTTCATAGAATCTCTTCTAACATCCAAAGTTGATGGGATTTTAGAGGAGGGGGGAAATCTAATGATGCTCCCCTATCCAAGAGAATTGTGCTACATATGGGAGGAAGAAATAATCCCTCTATGTTGAGATATGGAACTAGTTTGTCGAGCTAGTCGTGGAGAAATTATCATTGATATGGAGCAAATATTTGATCATGTTTATTCCTAAACATTGATACCTTGATAAAATCACCCAATGTATGCCTATAACATTTCTCAATGTTTCATACAAAATTGTTGCAATTGATAATAACATATTGGGGTGAAAGATAATTGGAAGGTGGATCCTTTCTCACAGTGCAAGGATCCTTCCTAAAGAACTCTTGTAATATGAACATGTTTTCCATATTGATCTCCACCTTATGAATTTTCACTATATTCTACAAATATCAAAGATAAGCTTCATGATAATTATATGTGAGACACAACCATCAAAGGGGTTCTATGTTCTAACTAATGTAACTAACAATGTAACTGTCTAATGATGCAAGAGACGTAAATGATTTGTACCTTATTGGAAATGCGGTGTGGATCATGGAGGTGACTGTACCCCTTCAAACCTTCATTTGTCAAAGACAATAATAGGTTAAATTACTGAATAATAACTAAACATCAATGAGCTTTCATTCGAAAAAGATAATTAAACGTTATATGGTTGAATAATAATTAAACATGTACCATGCTCTATAAATACTAAAGGGTATACCTAATGAATGAACTCCTCTTGGTTTCAAGAATAATTTATTCTTTATTAAATAGGACCAACCATGTGAAGGTGGAAGCTCGTTTCCCCTCGCCCCTCGTATCACTCTCAATTCCACATACCTAATCAACATAACAAGTAGAAAAACAAGAATTAAAGGTAAATGAAAGAAATAAGGTACATTCATACAAAACATATAAGGTCCATGCACAACTAGCAAAACAAAAAATTGCAAAGTCAATAATTTATACTAATAAAATTTGCATGATGATATGTATAATATGAATAGAGTATTTGGTACTTACAATTCGATCTTCTAATATCAAGTAACCACCTTGGTGAAGTTTGTGTTTCCCATGTTTTTCTAGTCTTACTTGGCTGCTTTTGACGTGTCTAGTACATATTTGAAATATCTTATAACATACTTAAAAAATTTCATAGAATCCTAGACACTTCAAACACAACCAAGGCAAGACTAAAAAAAATGAAGGTTCTTCATCATAATCATCTTGTTCTATATCCTTACTTAAATTTTCCATCCTTTCTTTTCCCTCCTTTATAAGTGGCTTATACCTAGACCATGTAATTATCAAAAGGGGAGAATTAGTACTGGAAAATGAATTGTACCATGTCGAAAATGCGTTGTGGATCGTGGAGGTGACCGCCCTTTAAACTTGCAATTTTCAAAGACAATAATAGGTTAAATGAATGATTAATAACTAAAAGTCTATGAGCTTGCATTTGAAAAAGATAATTAAACATTATATGACTGAATAATAATTAAAAATGTACGACACTATAGAAATACTAAATGGGAATACCTCATGAATGATCTCATCTTGGTTTCAAGAATAATTTATTCTCTACTAAACATGACCAACCACGTGAAGGTGGAAGCTCATTTGACCCCTCCCCCCCTCACATCACTCTCAAATCCCCATATCCAATCATGCATAAAATGTATCAAAACAAGAATTAAAGGTAAATGAAAGAAATAAGGTACATGCATACAAAACATATAAGGTCCACACACAAATAGCAAAAAGAAATTGTATAGTCAATAATTTATACTAATAAAATTTGTCCTGAAAACATGTACAATCACTTCTTTTTTTGTTTCTTCTTTTTGATAAAACTAATGAGTGTATCATCATCACATTTGTCTCGATGCCAACCTTTAGATATTGGATCATGTTGTTGTAACATCCCTCTCTTGCCCACACTGAGCGAACTTATTATTTGAGGACACTTGCTTGCAAGTGATCCAGATTATTATATTATTGGTCGTTAGATTATGATTATGAGACATTATGGATTGATGATATGTTAATTTGTTGTATTCATAGACATGTGATATTGACTGGGTTCTCCTGAGTGTGCATGACTTTGAACATTGAGGATGTTGAGGCATCGATGAAACCCCTTAGACTTCAGATCGAGTCAGGGAGTGGACTGTTGGGTTTGAATGTTATTAATGTGACACATGTACATATGATTAGATGTTATGATGATTGATTATTGTTGTTGATATGATTCGTTGATGGATGTAGGTTGATGATAGCTTGCCGACCAAACTCACATGTGGATTAGAGGGGTCACGCAGGACAACCAAAGACTTGAGGGAGAGGTGTGGAAAACATCCCTGCCACAACCTACTGGCACTCCTGTCATGGCTCAAACTATAGGTTAACGATTACCTAGTTCGAGAATACCCACGTTGTCATGAGGGAAGACTGTAACAGTCACTCACGATGATTCTAAGGGGCATGCAATAAGGTAGGGGCCTTATTCCTTAGAGGCCCTTAGTATCCCACAAGATCACCTGGCAGAGTATTGACTCCAGGGGTTTTTGATGTCTACCAAGTCAATCAAGAGGCGAGTGGCACCCTTGGAGCACGTAGTTCATCCTAAAAGGCACGTCACGCAAGGAAAACGGAAAGAGGTGAGTGGAACCCTTGGAGCATGTAGTGCGTCCTGAAGGGCACGCCGCACAAGGAAAACAGAAAGAGGTGAGTGGCACTCTTGGAGCACCTAGTGTGTCCTGAAGGGAACATCGTGATTCCAATGGGTAAGTGAATAAACCTAGTTGGCCTTAAAATGAAGGATGTGATAAGTAAGATTTAAAAACGATTTCCCTAATAAAAATGTCACCCAACCCACTGAAATTAAAATCTAGGTCTAAGTAACACATGTGGTCAAAAATAATAATCATAATTAAACATATAACAAGAAAGGGGTAAGAAATTCAATTAAATTATTAAAATCAAATTATAACGGGGGATTAAAATTTTAAAAGGGAAATGATTGTTTTATCTACATATGCTAATTTAATTTTTAATTAAAAAGAAAAAGGGGTAAATGGTTGTTTTTATACACTTGCTAAATTGATTTTTAGTTAAAAAGGGAAAAGAAGGAAACTAAAGAAATAGGAAACTAAAGGAAAAAGGGGAAACATAAAGAAAAGGGGAAACATAAAGAAAAATCTGAATGTCTAACTTAGTAAGGAATCTTGCCTTGGGAACTTGCTATTTTTGAATTCAACTAGGAATTAAATAAGGTGTAATTCATTTAAGAAGTGTAAGGGAATTTTGGGACACCTAGGAGCGTTTTTAGGAATGCTTTTAGGTGGGTGAGGGAAGTAGGAATAATTAATTAATTAATAAAATTGAATTTCTGGTGCAACTAGGGGATGGGTGACATGTGTACGGGGGAGGTTTTTCCTAATTAATTAAATAAAAATGAATTTAATGAGAAATTGGGAAACTAATTACTTGAAAACTCTATAAAAAGGATGGAGGAGGATGAGTATGGATCTCATTTTTACGTGTAACGTTACGCTGCTAAATTTTTGTCTTGATTGAACTTCTCTTGTGGAAGTTGGGATACCCAACTTGGGTAACGAGTGGTAGCTTGACCTTGTGAGGTGAGCTGGGTGCTAGTGGTTCTCTAGTATTGTGTGCATGGCCCCTTTGCGGCTCAGGGAGCTCAGGGGGAAGAAGAGTACCCCTAGCATTGGCTGGGAGGTACCGGTGAGGTCACATCGATCGACAAGCATGAGCTGGACGGAGTGCGCGCCAGACAACTACTCAGAGCTTTCACATTGGCTATGGTATGCATGCGTATATTTTTGAATGGTAGTTTAATATTGTTCCTACGCTTTCATTACTGTACTTCCATTATGCAAATATTTTTTTTTACTCAACATTTTATAATCAATGAACTTAATGTCATCCCAGCCTTACGCTTGTTTCTTTTTGAATTGATCCCCTTGGCGAACCCAACACTGATTGCTAGGACTTTTCGGTGTTTGTTTTATTGATTATTATGAAGAGATTGTGTTTTATATTCCATCCCTTATCCCTTTAGTCATCAATCCATGCCTGAGCAGTCAGCCAAGAGTCGAATCGACGATTGTCACTTAGGTGTTTAAATACCTATAGATTCAAATGCCCTGCTTTTCTGTGCATGGATGATGAGTGAAGGATAAATTTTTCCTAGCCATCTGCCCCTTACTTATCTCTACATTTTTCCTTTTCTGATTGATCTCTAATCCTTGCGCCTTCCTTGTGCATGATTAACTCCTGCGATTGATTGTTTCTTGTTGCGATCTTCTGTTGCTTTCATTTTTCTTCCTAGAGTCATTGCCTGCATTTCTTTTAACATTGGAATGACAGTGAATTTACACTTTTAATGGCAGTGAATTCGCACCTTGAATCACTGTGTTTTATAAGTGTGAATTCCTTTTTATAATTACAATATGACAAACTTTTATAATTATGAATTCGTTTTTATGTGAATGACTACATTTTATGATTTTGTATTCCTTTTTATAATCACAATGTGATTGTATGACTACGTTTTATGACCACGTGTCTGCATTTTAACTAGTGATAGTTTTTTTTATCTAATAAATGACTGTGTGTGAGTGCGTTTTTAGATCTGTGTTGAAAACGATTAATGTTGTAGCGAATACATGTATATAAATGGCAGAAACCTCAATTATTATTTGCTCTGTGATTACAATTATAATTGGGCCAGCAATATCATCTATTAATATGCGATTTAGATTTATACACTGCGAAATTAATACAACTATTGTAATTACACAACAATTTTAGATATGACAACGATATTGCCTATTGTATTTACACAACAATGTTAGATATAACAACGATATTACATCTGCGTTATCATATCTGGACATATGTATCTGCATTTTTGTGACAGTGATTACATGTATGCGTTTGTAGTTTTTGATAATTCCCAGCAGAGAATGACAAGGATATACCTACGTTTTTAATGTTGTCAATTCCTTGATTTAAGATAGCGATATAATTTACATGGTTAGGTAGTGGAACAATTAATAGATGACGATATCTTAATGATATTCACACAACGTTACATGAGTTACCCATCGATATTTTGGATCATAGTTATCAACAGTTATGGTTATTTACACAAGATTTTTGGGTTTAATTTATACTAGTGATACCGTTTATATACTAGCGATTTCATTGATTGTTGACAGCGAAATTGAAGGACAACGTTTTCATGTCTGTGTAGATCTATTGGACAACGATTTAATTGGTTTCTGCTGTGCATGACAACGATTTCATGATAGCTATTACTGTGATTTTATGGACTGTAATTTCTCCCTTGAATGCAATTCAATAGCTTTATATTTTCTCAATGTTTCCTTACCTACTTGTTGCATTTTAATGAGGCTTACACAAAAATTTATTTTTAGCCTTCATTTGCTAGAATTTCGCCCATAAATGTATGCTAGAATTTCACTTAGCAATATATTTAATGGCCTTCATTTACTGGACAACGATAACTTAGACATAATCTCCTTTTTAAATGCTAGAATTTCACTCAGCATTGAACTTACATTTTCACTCAGCAATGTATGCTAGGAAGCATACATTTAGGCTGCGTTTCCATCCATATTAATCCACATTGTGAAGGTTTATTAACAAAGTAGTTCCATCCACATTTCATCCATATTTAATTACCCAACGATATCTATAGATCATATGGATCATATAGTTATGGATCTTATTGATAGTAGACAATGACACCATCCATTTTTTAAGACAACGTTGTGGATTTTATAGACAACAAGATAAATGCTTTACAACCACCTATTCTTAGACAGAGATTCAACAGTTAGACTGCGTTATCTTGGTTAAACATAGATGTTTGATAGACAACAATGTGGATATGTTAACTATCTTGATCTAAGGCTTGTATGTTTGTGAAGGGTAATGGTAGGGTTGAAGGTTTTAACTTAGGCTACACAAAGAATTGCATGTTAGTGAATGGCAAGGGTAATGAGACCTTTATGTTAATAAAATCTTAATGTAAGAATGGATTCTCGAGGGAAAATTTCTTCGATGGCTAACAACATCCCTTAATTAATGTGTGAATGCAATATAATTTGTTGCGAAAGGAATTTAATGTGTTGTATGAATGTTATAGTCGTCATATTCCCTTGCGTCTTGTTGTCTTGTCGATTTTCATTGTGGGTTTAGTCTTCATGTTTTCACAGTTAATTTGGTCTCCTAGTGCATTGATTTTAGCTTGGATTAAAGGGCTAGATATGTTTTGTTGCACCATGGTTACTGTCATGCCTCTCGCCTAGTGACAACATGATTCCTGATGAGGGGATCATCGTGCGCCCTGTTTGATAGAGGCGAAGGATAACCTGGACGGAGCCTGTGCTTCCTGATGTGGACGTTGTTCATTGTAATTGATGTTGGCGTTTGGTTCTGTAACGCCTCAATGCGTTGGGTTTTACGCGCTGTAGAGGTTTTCTAGTTACTGGTCGTCAAGCCATTGTGTCAGGATTGTTGATGTTGTCCTTTATCTTGTAGGCATCAACTTCCTTGTGTTAGGCGGGTAGCCATTTGCATGCCTATTGATTATCGCTTGTTTCGTCCAGTTGCATGATGTGCTAGTATGTTGGGTCGTTGTTGTCTGTTTCTTGAATGTGTAATTTGTGTTCATCGTTCAGTTGTGTTGATTACTTGTTGTCTTTGATTTCCTTCCTGCTAAGAATTTTTTTTTCTTTGATTTTGTGTGGCGTCACATGTAGTCGTAACAATGGGGTCATTACATATGGTATCAGAGCGGGTTCAACCCTATGACTGTGGATCACCAGAATTTCCATTGCAGTAAACCCTTGAGTATTAACCTAACGCTAATTAAAACCTTAACGTATCCATATGGAGATCTCAATTAGAGGACACCACTGAGGTTCACGACGTGCTTCTATGGAAGGAGGTGCGACGCCTCTAGAGGTGCCCTCACCCTTGGAGTCTAACCTTAAGGGGAAGAACAAGTCCTTGGGATGGATTCGATTGTTGTAAGGGATGATGATGGTATGACAAGGTCCTTCCAGAGATTTTCAGAGGCCTTGATTCACCATCTGTACTGAGATGAGGCCAGGGAGCCTATACCAGTGAGGGTCCACAACATGCCCAACCAACATCGTTAGTATTCACTACAAACCCGAGAAGGTAAAATTTCCCAAGTTCTTTGGAGCCCCAAATAGCGCAGTCGTTGAGGCATGGTGGAAGACTATGGTGATGTGCTTTGCGCTTTGTGAATATACTTCCAACACGAAGGTCTGCATGGTGGTCTTCAACTAAAGGGGATCTCTCTTCTATGGTGGAAGATGCTACTACTACATTTGAACATGGCCTTCGAAGACGTTTCATGGGAATTGTTCGAGGAACAATTTCAGGAGAGGTATATTTCTGAGGAATTCATTGAGTGTTAGCTCAATGAGTTTAACGCCTTGCGACATGGCGACCGCATGATACCCGAGTATGAGGCCCATTTTTGGAGCTGCTTCGGTATGCTCCGCACCAAATTACCAAGAAACTTAAGGTCAATGAGTTTGTGTTGGGCCTTAATGTTAGAATTTAGCTTCTACTTTGGGTACCAGGAATACTGGACTGAAGAAAGTGTGTTGGATGGTGGGGAGCCACATTACCAGCGTGACTGCCCAGAGGAGAGGACTGGAGCATTTGAATCAGTCGGACCCACTACCATGGGAGTTTTGGGAAAGGCCCATTGGATTCTTATAGTGGTGAATAACTTCTAGGCAGAGCACTAGTCGACTATGCTCGATACGTCAAGTACTGTCACTAACCAGAACCTTAGTATTTTGATAGATCCTGGTGCTACTGAGAGTTTCATTTCTGGTGCAACGCTAAAAATAATTAAGTTAAAGGAAGTTGAACATGATGAGTTTAGCTTCATAGAGATGGCTTTGGGAGCCAAAAAAAAGGTTGGAGGGAAGGTTATGAGCTGTAGCCTTAACCTGGTAGAGTTTGTCACCAGGGCCAACTTGTACGTCACAATCTTGGGATCTTATGATGTCGTGATCGGTATGGACTGGTAGGAATTACATGAGGCAATACTCATCTGTAAGACAAAACGATTCAACTTAGTCATTGATGAGGGACAAAGACACGTGATTGTAGGTCAGAACCAGGGAGTTTCCCTGAGGTTCATCTCTTCCTTGCAGCTATGGAAGAGAATGCACAAGGGATGTAAGATTTATGCGATCCTTGCATTAAATGAGAAGGGAGTATCAAAATGTATAGAATACCTTCCGGTGGTGAGAGAGTTTGTGGATGTCTTCCCTGAGGATTTACCTGGGATGCCATCGGAGAGGGAATTGGAATTTACCATAGACCTAAAACTGGGGACTGAACCGATACTAAGAACACCTTATCAGATGTCGACCCCGAAGTTACATGAGTTGAGAATGAAACTGAAGGAGTTGTTGGACCTGGGACTTATACGTCCAAGTGTGTCACCATGGGGTGTGCCTGCTATTTTCATAAGAAAGAAGGATGGGTCATGGAGACTTTGCATTGACTACTGTTAATTGACCAAGGCAATGATCAAGAATCAATATCTGTTGCCAAGGATTGATGATATGTTAATCCGATGAAGGGTGCGACGGTGTTTTCAAGGATCAAATTGAGATCAGGGTATCACCAGTTACGGATCAAGGAGGATGACATCCCTAAGGCTTCCTTTAAGATGAGTTTTGGACATTATGATTTTACTGTTTTACCATTTGGATTGACGAACGCCCTAGGGGTATTTATGAGTTTGATGAATGGGGTGTTCCGTGAGTACTTGGACAAGTTCTTCCAAGTATTCATTGAAGATATTTTGATTTACTCTCGGACGATGGAGGAGCACGACAAACACTTGAGCTTGGTACTACAGTGTCTGCAAGAGAACAAATTGTATGAGAAATTTTCTAAATGCTCATTTTATCAAATGGAGATTCACTACTTAGGGCATGTCATCTCCGGTTAAGGTATCATTGTGGATCCATCAAAGGTAGAGGCTATTATGGAATGGCCTGCACTGAGGAATGTCCTGAAAGTGTGTAGCTTCATGGTTTTAGTGGGATACTATCAACGGTTCGTCGAGGGTTTTTTGAAGATAGCAAATCCGATTACAAAATTGTAGAAGAATAATAAGAAGTTTTTTTGGTTCAAGAAATGCGCAGAGGCATTTCATAGGATCAAGGAGTTGTTGATGACAACACCATTAGTAAATATCCCTGACATGGATGCGAACTTCTTGGTATGAAATGACACATCCAAGGAATTCTTAGGCAAAGTCTTGATGCAAGACGGTCGAGTGATCGCTTACATCTTGAGAAATTTGGGAAGGTTTGAGGAGAACTATGCAACGCATGATTGGAGTGGTTAGCCATTATTTATTCCTTGAGAGTTTGGAGGCACTACCTTATTGGATGAAAATTTGAACTAAAAACGAACCACTGTGGATGACAACACATTTTTACACAAAGCGACCTGAATGTGTGACAACGACGTTGGTTGGAATTTCTTAGCGAGTATGATTTCGAGATTACTTACATAAAGGGAACAATGATCAGAGTGGCTGATGCATTGAGTCGGATACTGTGCATATTTTTGGTGATGCCTCTTCAGATGAATCTACGTGAAAAGATTCTAAATTTACAGCGCGAAGATGACTGGTACAAAGAGGTCAAGGATTTTATTGGAAAAAAACACAATGATGGTACCAAGATTTGAAGGATTTACATTGGAAGACAATGGATTATTGAGATTTAAAAATCAAATTTATGTACCGCCCAACGACAAGTTGAGGATCTTGATCCTAAATGAGGCTCACATAGCAGTATACATGGCTCATCCTGTAGTCACGAAGATGAGGGAAGACCTTAAAACCCTTATTCTTCTGGAAAGGAATAAAGACAGACATAGTCAACTACGTGGAAAGATGTCTAGAATGTCAGCAGGTGAAGGCTGAACATAAACATCCAGCAGGATTACTACAACCACATGCTATTACAGAATTGAAATGGGAGGTCATTTCGATGGATTTAATTGTTGGATTTCCACTGATGACAAGGAGGCACGAATACATTTTTGTGGTAGTCGACACTCTGACAAAGAGTGTTCATTTTATTCCTGTATGTACGATGTATCAGGCACCTGGCATAGATATATTTTTCATCAGTGATATTATGAGACTGGATGGCATGCCTAAGAGGATTATATCCGATCGAGGATCGATGTTTACTTGACGATTTTGGACTATTTTCAAAGAGGCATTGGGAACCCAACTTAAATTTAGTATTGGGTATCACCCAGACACAGACAAGTAGACGAATGAACAAACCAAATATTTGAGGACAAGATGCACATGTATGTGATGGACCAACATAAGTGTTGGGAATAATTCTTGCCACTGGTATAATTCACATATAACAACAATTATCAAAGCACCATTAAGATGGCACCTTTCGAGTTTCTTTACAGTAGACCATGTCAGAAACCTTGAGTTGGGATTGACTTGAGGATAGGGTCCTAGTGGGACCAGAAGCGATCCAAGAAAAGGAATATTAAATGAAAACTATAAGACAAGGGATCAAGGAAGCGTAGGATCGACATAAGAGTTATGCTGATGCACATCATGTCGACTGTAGTTACGAAGTTGGCGATCGAGTATTCTTGTGGGAAAAAGCACATAAGAGTTCGATCAAGTTTGGAAAGGGTGCTAAACTCTCTCCTAGGTTCATGGGAGCCTACGAGATTGTGGAAAAGAGAGGGTCGTGGCCTATTGACTAGCCTTTCCTGATCCTTGAGGCATATGCACGATGTCTTTCACGTCTCTGTTTGAGACATTATGTTAGTGATCCTACACATGTTTTGACTTGCGTACCTTGCAGGTATCGGATGAGGGTATGCTCAGAGCTAAGCCAATCCGCATCTTGGACCATTGCATTCGACAACTACGACATCGAACAACAGACCAAGTCAAGGTCCAGTGGGACAACTATAGTCCGCACTCGGCGACCTCGGAGGATGCATATGATATGCACCAACAGTTTCCATTTTTGTTCATGGATAGACTTATGATACTGTGATACACTTTATTTTGACACTTATATATTGTGAAAATTCAGGATGAAGTTCAAAACAAGAGGGGGTGTATGTAACATCCCGCTCTTGTGCACACTGAGCGAACTTATTCTTTGAAGACACTTGCTTTCAAGTGATCTGGATTATTATATTACTGGTCATTCGATTATGAGTATGAGACATTATGGATTGATGATATGTTAATTTGTTGTATTCATAGACAGGTTCTATTGACTGGGTTCTCCTGAGTGTGCAGGACTTTGGACATTAAGGATGTTGAGGCATTGATGAAACCCCTTGGACTCCGGATCGAGTCAGGGAGTGGATTGTTGGGTTTGAATTTTATTAATGTGACACATGTACATATGATTAGATGTTATGATGATTGATTATTGTTGTTGACATGATTCATTGATGGATGTAGGATGACGATAGCTTGCCGACTAGACTCACATGTGGAGTAGAGGGGTCATGCAAGAAAACCAGAGACTCGAGGGAGAGGTGTGGACAACAACCCTGCCACAACCTACTAGCACTCTGTTGATGGATGAAATTGACCGTCCGTCAACTGGGAGAGTGGAACCGGTCCGGGGTTGTCTAAATAACCCAAGCTGTTTGGTATGAACCACCTTGACGGGTTTAGCGACTCCGTTAGCCGATCTAAGTCCTAAGAAAACAAAAGAAAACAACTCTAAATTAACTAATCTAACTAAAACTAACTATTAAAACAAACTAATAAACTAATCTAACTATTATATATATACAATCTACTATCTAATACTATGCCAACTCTAAGAAATTAAATATCTAACTACTAATAGAAATAAATCTTATTCACAAATGTACAATATTTACCATTTACAGATTTGAATGAAAACCTGAAAAACTCATTCGTATTCTGTCCTAAGACAGCAAGAGCTATTGTTTTTCCATTTTATAATTTTATGAAAAGAAATAAAATAAAAACTATCTAAATTAAACAACTAAAATACTAACTCTAACTACGAATCTAAACTATAACTATATCTAACTAAACTACTTATACTACACTAACAATTTAACTATTAAATACTAAATAACAAACTGACCTGAAGTAACGCTCCAGGTTTGTCCTGTGTGTAATGATTGTCTCAGCTGATCAGAGGGAGGAAACACGCACCGGATTATCCAAGATCTTCTCATAAACTAGAAGCAACTATGCTCTTCAAATATAATTACAGGACAAACAAGAGATAAAAAAAATACAACAACCTTACGATTTATAAATCTTCACAGTTAGATAAATCTGTATGTAAAGATTTATACAAAATGATTCAATTAACGAAGAAGAGAAATCTGTGATTCATTAACTGGAACAAAGTGATTGTTGTACTTTAAAAATAATGAAAGAGATCAGATATGGATAGCACATTAATCAGATCATATCATCCTGCAATAGATTATGATAGCTAAAGTAGTCTATAATCAACTACAAACTGATATGTATAAAACTTGAAACAAAAGTTAGATATATTGAAAGCGAAAGCTGTTACAAGACATCAACTCTCGTCTCAGTTTGTATCATAAATCCATAGCCTGGTTCTCCCACAAGTGAGGATGATATTATTACAAAAAATAACCAGTATTTAAAGACCTCCCACAGGGTAAAACATCCCTGTGGAAGTTATCAAAACTGTTTACACAAATATGGGAAAATATCCCAAGTTTCTCTCTCTAACTCAAACTAACAAAAAAATAAAAACTACATCACACAAATATCTCCTATATTGTCACAGCATGCCCAAATTGACCATTGCAATTTGTATGTACTTGAACAAGGACAAAAATAGACAATATTAGAGGATATTTTGCAGATAGAATTGATAAAAATCTAATTTTAAAGACTAGCTACAGAATCTTGCGATTCTGTAGCTGGTCTAAGTCAAACACATAATCATACTAAAATTAAATTCAAACTATTAAACAAGTATCTAATTGTTATTTGAAAGACAAACAAATCATTCAAATCCAAATTGTTCTACTAATTTGAGAGTAAACAAGACTAAGATCAATCGAATGATAGAGATGCATGTACTCTGTTCCATTTGTTGTCACAAAATCGAGTAAACGGAATCGTATCGGATAACTCAACAACAATGAAATCGTTTCATGGACCAATTGAAATAAACACAAATAGTTGTTTCAGCTATCCACAAGATCACTTCGAATCCAAACCAAATCAACAGTATTGTTTTCTCAAACTGATAGCACCATATTAAACATAAACAAACGATCCATGCTATCAGCGAATCAAATCAAAACTGGTATGTAAACTATCACAAACAAAATCATCGTGGAATTAATCGGTTGATAACAGTATCTGTAGGACTCATCCAATTGTTTGTTATCACCAATTGGGCGAAAACACAATCAATTTACAGTCCACGAAATCATCACTTGAATTCATTTCAAAACGAACTATTAGCCGAACTTTCTCATCCGAATTCAACAGACATAAAATCAAAACCAAAAGAGCCACATCAAATCGATTTTCGATACGAATCCGACTCATAAAAGAAATCGTGCTAACTCAAGATACGAAACAACAAGAGCGAATCGAACTGTTTAAGTTTGACATAATCATTATGAATCAACATAGTTCCATGATTTCGGTGGAGATATCTTTTGCACAGGTCAAATATAATCCAAATCCAGACGAGAATGTTGACAAAACAGAGTCGTTTTTCCAATTTAATAGACTACATCGTATTTATCAAGCCAATTCAATCCTATGAAATCGTCTCAAAAATAAAATCACAAGAACTAAGTCAGAGCCGTTGATATCCAGCGACAACAAAATCATGTTAAATCAAAACAGAACCATGTTCTAATTTTAGCGTAAAAAACCTCCTGTTCAGGTTAGATACAAACAAAAATCCAAGCAAAAACAAAACCCATTGATTTCATTAATTCAAACCAACAGAATTATTCAAAACGAATCAAACCCGGTGAAAACCAATCAATTGCTAAACTAGGCAGGACCAAATCGTATAACCAAATCATAACTTGATTTAATTTTAGCAAAACGAAAACAATGTACAGGATCCACAACATAACTGTTTTTGATAATCAAACTATGATAGAGTCATTTCGAACAATGGACAGAGCTAATCGAAAACCAAAACTCGATTCATTATATCAATTCAAGCAATTCATAAAACGAAATTGATATCGAAACTCATACCTAGATAATGAACAGACAACTTGGTCATAACAGTTTGGAATTGACGAAGGCTGTAGCCGATTCGACATTCTTAAAAACGATGGAACCAATGGTTTTCTGCATCTTGTCATTAGCTTGAAGCTTGTCCCTTTCACTTGTCAACACTGTAACTTGGTTTTCCAATGATTTGATTTTCGACTGTAATAAAGGGACGTCGGTATAGTAGCGTTCCAGCCACACATCACATTGGTTACATGACGATTGTCCGGGTTTCGAAATTGCAGGTGAGGGTTTGTTTAAATCAGCGAGGGTTTCATTAGGTAGCTTGATCCCAGGGTAGCTAGGATTGTTTTTTAGGCAAGGGGGTAAATTAGAAACAAAGTCATAGGGTGGCTCGGAGAACAAACCATGGGAGTAAGGATACTCACTAGCTAGGAAGCGCTATATATCAGAGTCCGAGTCTTCGCTGAGGACTATGGGCTTTTGATCAACACTAGGTTTAGGTTTATTCCTAGCAAGTCTCGATATCAATCGAGAATTCTTTTTACCTTTGTCGTCGACAGTAGGGTTACCCTTGACCTTCTTGCTAATAGAATTTTAAACAACCTCAACCTTGTCTGTTATAATGTCGGGTAGGTCGATATCAGGGCACACCGAGGGTTTGGGAGAGGGTAAAAGGGCATGAAAAGGCAGAGGTGGCCCGACCTTAGTCTCATTGATCACAAACTTATCGATTTGAACAGACTCTGAATCAATAAAACCATTCTGAGAGAGAAAATCTTGCCAATTATCACCATAGAGGTTTAAATGATGAATGACGATGAGTCTGATCAGGCCGTGGTGAAACAAGCTACTATCCACCTTCTCTCGTTTAAACCTCTTAGCCATTTTGTAAAGACAACGCTGGAAATAAAATGGCATGTTCAATGGATAACCCATGAAATTCATTATCAGTCGAAGGTGATAAAGAAAAACCAAACCATACCGACCCTCACAGGTCACAAATTGTTTAACCACTATCAAAAGATCATGTCACCTTGGTTTAAGTGTGGAGATAGGCATACCTTTGTCACATGATGTGACTTTTCATGATACGAATAGTAAAGGCCATGGCACTTCATCAACTTTAGAGTTTTAAACCATCGTTGGCCCGTGGCTGCTAATCCTGTGGCAGAGTTGATGAACTCTTCACTGATTTCAAGCTGAATGTCACCTATTTTGGCCTTACACCCATCAAAGGTAAGGGTGAATTTCTGTGCAACAATCAAATTGAAACCCTTGAACCTCTGTACAAATGTGAGCCAACCATTATCTTGTAAACCTTTTTGGGCATTATCGAACAATAGCAGGGCTTGACTACCGTTCGACTCAATTTGCACCACCAGTGCCATATAGAGGAGCAAACGGTAAGTGATGTGAACGATCCAGGGTTTGAATCACAACATACGTAGGAGACGAACGCTCAAAGGGTTACCCAATGCTAGCAGTGGTGAAACAGGGATAAGGGTAAGCATTAATGACATATCGTGCGAAGGTGGTGGAGCTGGTTCATACATGCACAACAGTCATATCTACAGTACAACCACCAACGCAAATAGCTGTTCAACCCATTAGTGTATAGGTTAACAATTATGCCATTTGCTCGACCAATGAAATCAGTGGATTAAACATTTGCACGACCAAAAGTTATGCCATAGTTTTAAAACCAAACACACAAATTGAAACCAATACCAAGTGTTGTATGAAACGATTCACACTAAGGGTTTAACCAATGTGCCAATGCTTTTTTATATAACCAATGTGCCAAGTGAATTGATCAAATAACATGTAAATCCAATCACCAATGCATCACAAACTCAATCACTCGTGAAACAAAATTACATAATCAATCAAGGAATGTCAAATGAGTATAGATCAAAAGGTCTTGCCAACTGTATAATGATAAGTAAAATGTAAATGCAATGGGAATATCGACAAGAATGATAACGACAATTTAGTGATGATTTTAATGCGACTTCGAAAACCAAGTTTTCACGCTTGTAGTCATGAAAACAAAAGAAAGGTAAGTGTGTAAATAGCGCAAAAATAAAAGTGTCGTTTTATTTGAGAATTGCGACAAAAATTAAGGTTTGCAAAACACTGGTGTAGGTAGCTTATAAGGACAGTACAAAAAATGTGAATTGGCTGCCAACAATGGTGACGCACTGGTAGAAGCAGTTATCTCTGCCAAAAGAACAAATTCAGATTAGGACAACAAAGATAATTCCAACCCAAAAATAAAAACCAGAAAATCGTATAAACATCACCATTAACCAACTATTCTAGCAATGTTTAAAGGATGAGAGCTGATAGCAGTCTCAAGACAAGCGATTCACGATATTAAAGATAAGATCTCCAATACTGTTGACAAAGCCACTGCTACCAGCAAGTGTCCATAGCCTCGATAGGGTTTCCATTTAACCCACTCTGACATCCATATCCTGCCAAGAAGTTCTAGATCAAAATAAAGGACATTAAGAGGTTTCTTATTTGCAAATTTTCATATACCCGACATTGCTTTGCTGCCAACAGGCCTGTTCAGTACCCCGACGAAGTTGTCTTGGCGCCATGCATGCATTTACCCGCTGCCAACAGACTTGTTCAGCATCCCGGTGGGTTTACAAGCATTTCCCACATCTCTATTAATGATTTATTTTGTTTTGTTTTTCAAAGACATATAGTTGAGTGGGGTGACGCTGAAAATTATGATATTTTAATATATTTTTTCAGACCTCAGCAGAATTTTTTAGAACTGTCCTTTATTAAGATCCAGAGATGTTTCATTTACAAAACCAACTTCCTAAGGCAGGGAGACATCTTCTGAGTCATTCCCTTAAGGAAAAAGGGGTAGCGTAAAAAGATAATAGATGATCGTGACAGGCTTTACTCAGAGATCGGAATCAGTCAACTTCTTTCAAACAACAGACTTTTTGCTAATCACAGATGTAAATTACAAAAATATACAATTTATGTTTATACAATTTTCTTAGCAGTTATTTCAGCGAAGGAATTTTCTGTTTTCTTTGTCTGAATAGCTCAATATACAGGTATGTGTATTCGCAAAAACTCAAATTGATAAACTCAAAGGGGAAATAAAAAACAAACAACAAACGAAAAAGAAAAAAAAAACAAAATATGTACATAATATACAAGGGTTGTTATCAAGCAAAGTATCTTTTTGGGGTTTGGCCATTCACCGGATAGGTGTCAGGCTGCCCTTCAAGATTTTGCAATAAAAAAGAACTGGGACCCAACTTTTCAGCAATTAAAAATGGTCCAAGCCATAAGTTTTGAAATTTTGTATGCTCTCCCTTTCCCTCATGTGGTTTGTCCCATTTCAGGATGTAATGTCCCCCACCTCTTAGAGAGGTAATGAGGAGACTCAGTGGCCTGGGCACCCCCACTAGGTCATAGTCTCACACTGAAGGGGGGAAAAAGTCAAGAAGTTAAAAGTTATATTCTTAAGTTGACTTAAGAAAGGAAAAGGAAAGGAGTAAAAGATAACTCAACAGAAGAAT
>ML791588.1:187455-210551 GCA_009831015.1 Picea engelmannii
TTGGGGGTTTTGCTGTACAAACCCTTGTGAGCAACTCAGTGGTGAAATATCCACTCACCTTGTTCCACAGCTTGGTCTCGGGGATGAAAGACTCCTCCACACCATTCTAGTCTCAGGGCCAGTTTATCGAGGGAGGTTCGATCAAGCTTATCCTGAGGGCCTAGGGCCATTCCGATAGTTGGGTTTTGTTTGCAGGGGCAGGACCATCAGTTTGAGGGATTTTCTGGAGGGTTATCATCATTCTATATTTGTTTGCAGATTGGGACGTCTTGGAGCCATAGGGGATGTCCTGTGATTCAGTAAAACTCAGATCTAGGGAGATCTGCTTGAGATCTGAGGCCAAAAATTCTCCCACGGGGTTGTCATAGCCTAATATATATTCTTGGAGAGTTTCAGAGAATTTGGAGGCCTCCTTCATCAAGGCCGAATCAACTAGGGTTTCAGTCATCCAGTGGGGCACACCATTCAGTGAAGAATTCAGATCTACGAGGTTTGAGAGTGGATTTGGGAATTTGGACATCTGGGTTTTCCTTAGAGTTGCCCGATCTATCATTTTTCATATTTCTCGGGATGATTGGAAACTTTTGGTAGCAGGGCATAATTATTCAAGGCTTCAACATTTTAGCAGGACGGGGCACTTTCCATCTTGGAGGTTGAGCATTAGTGTGGCTCAGATCTGCTTGATTTAGTCTTCATTGTATATTTCAGCCTTTGGAGGCTTATTTTGTATTGTCGGGAGCATTTTTTAGCAGCTCATATCTATTGCTTGTACGACCATCTGAGGTTTATGCCAGATCGACCATCTATTGTATGGATCTTACATTGTTCATAATAAAAAGGTCAGATCTTTGCTTGTGCTTCTACATCTTGAATATATTATGATCTTCATGTGTTGATGAATCTTGTATGCACTTAATAACTCAATAAATTAGTAGTAGTTAGTGATTCCAAGAAAGAATTTGGCTTGGGATCATTACACAGGACGAGGTCACCTACTTCGAAATTCCTATCAGAAGCGGAGTTAGAATCAAACTAGCTTTTAACCAATAGTTGATGTTGATCTAACTTACGTTTAGCTTGGGATCTTAACTCTTCTAGCTCCATCAAAGAGTTAATTCGGTTTTCTAAAGGGGGACAATCTTCTTCTTAGATTTTCTGCGACAACTGTAGTGAAGGAAGAAGAATGTGTGGTGGCAGAATTGCTTCTCTGCCATAAACGAGAAAAAAGAGGGAGTTACCTACATCAGCTTTTGGTGTTACCCTATCAACCCACAATGCGTTTAACAGTGTATTGTGCCAATTTTTGTGATTTTCAACCACCGTTCTCTTGATGATTTTAATCAAGTTCTTATTTGTTGATTCTGCCAATCCGTTGCCCTGAGGGTAATAGCTAGCATAATACTTCAACTTAATTTCTTTTTCCAGAGTGAACTCACTCATCTCAAGAGAGGAAAAATAAGAAGCGTTATCGAATACTAAACAGTCAGGGATACCAAAACGAGTGATAATATTCGAATTTAGAAAGGCAATTAGCTGACTGGCATTGACAGTTCTTAATGCGACAACTTCAGACCATCGAGTGAAGTAATCTGTGGCTGTTATGATGAACTTATGCTATTGTGAGGATGGGGGGTTGATTGGACCTATGATATCAAGGCCCCACTGCTGAAAAGGAGAGTCTACTGAAATGGGCTGCAAAGGAAAGGATGGTTTCTGTAACCGCCCTGATGCTTTTTGACAAATGATACACTTACGACACAAGGCATGGGCATCTCTAAAAAGTGTGGGCCAGTAATAACCGGCTCTTAAAACCTTATGAGTAGTGGTTTCACCACCAAAATGACTGCCAACTTCTCCTGCATGCAACTCTAGCAAGACCTTTTCTGCTTCGTCTTTCTCAAGACAGCGCATCAGTACGCCGTCAACACTTTGACGAAATAGAATACCATTAACCAGATGAAAGGAGGAAGACTTTGATCTCAACGCTCTTATTTTAGTGGGATCTAGGTGATGGGGGGCTGACCCATGTTCAAGACATAATCTTATATCGTCATACCAAGCACTGGCAGGGTTTTGTGCGCAACAAATTAGATTTTGATCGTGTTGTCCTAGGTTTGATGTATCACTTTCTTCTTGCTGTCCTGCTGCTGAATCAACAACTAACTTTCATAACCCTTGGCCTCTCACTATTTAAGCTAGGGTGATTTCTAAGTCATACTCCTGCAAGGAGGTGACCCAGTTAGCCCTCTTTTCACCTAGTTCCTTCTGCACTAAGAAGTTCCTGATGGCTGGGTAAGGGACAATGACTTTCATCCTAGAATTCAAAAGATAGGACCGGAAGTGCTTGACTGCTTTGAAAATAGCATAGGCTTGTCGATCTACCGCTGGGTAATTAAGTTCAACGCCTTTGAAAGAAGAGCTCATAAAGGCAATGGGTACTTCGTTGTTCTCGACATTCTTTTGGGTTAGGACGACGACATAGGAACGGTCAGAAGAAAAAGTGTAGAGTGTAAAGTCTTGAGAAAAGTCGGGGCTCATGAGAGACGGAGCGTCTATTATGGCCTTGTTTATTGCATTAAAAGCTTGATTTTCTAGGGGTCCCCAGTGATATTGGGTGTCTTTCTTAATTAAATTCTGCAAAGGCCTGACCATTTCGGAGAAACTAGGGACAAATATTCTCACAAAGTCAATCTGGCCTAAGAAATACTGCATAGATTTTTTGGATGTAGGAGGGGGGAGTTTCACGATGACTTGAGTCCTTTCAGGATCGATAATCATCCCTTCACTTGACACAATAAATCCCAAGATTTTACCCTGTTCTACTGCAAAAATGGATTTTTTAGGATTCAAGGAGATGCCGTATTTACGACATCGCTGTAGAACGGCTCGTAAATGAGCTAGATGATCGGTTTTGTTTTTAGAAAATACATTCATATAATCTAAGTAAACCACAATGAAGTGATTGATTAAGCATCAGAAAGCGATGTCCATCGCTCTCTGAAAAGTGGCACCAGCATTAATCAATCCAAAGGGCATTTTTCGATAAACATAAGTGCCCCACGGGGTGCGGAAGGTAGTTTTAAGTTGGTCTGGAGGAGACATCAGGACTTGGTTGTACCCTGAGAAACCATCTAGTAAGGATAGCCTCTCAGAACCAGATACCTATTGAAGGATCTGTTCCATGGGTGGGACAGGATAGTTGTCTTTATCAGACGCTCTATTAAGGTTTCGGAAATCGACGCAGAGTCGAATTTCCCCACTTTTCTTCCGGACAGGGACAAGGTTAGAAACCCATTGAGTGTGCCTAACAGGGAAAATTATCTTAGCAGAAGCTTATTCAACTCTTTTTGAACGGTCAGTTTGAGCTTGGGGTGCATTTTTCTGAATTTTTGTTGAAAGGGTAAGGTTTGGGGTTTCATAGGAATGCCATGTTGTATGATGTTAGGGTTGAAAGTTTTAAGGTCGTCATACGTTCATGCAAAGACATCTTTAAATTCTTTGAACAATTTAATAAATGCAACTTTTTCTTGTTCAGAACATCCTACCCCTAGATTTATGCACTGCGGATTATCATTAGTTCCTAAGTTTACTTTTTCATAAGATAACGATGAACTATTGGTTTTACAGTTGACCAACTTTTTAAATTTATCTTGAAGATCATAAAACTTCTCTAATCTAACTATAGATTTAGGGATTGAGTTTACCATATCCGATGAAGATTCATGAGTTCTCGGATCTGGTATTATCGTGAAATTGCGCAAATTGTCATCGTGCATGCGTTCGTCTATCACCGCACCTTGAAAAGTTTCTTCCATGTGCAGAAAGTTAATAATCTGCTGATCATCGTCAAAGACTCTTCAGTTTGTGATGTTGTCGGGAACGGATGGCCTAAACAACAACTCAACGGAGAATGCATTTGGGGACAAACCTTCTACAGGAAAGAGTTTAGAAGCTATGTTAGCTAATAGATATGCTTCAGAGTTATTCAGTCTAGGAATAGAATTTATATTGAAAGCAGAAAATTTATTCATTAAATTCCATACATCAGATTGGTAGCTTTTGAGATGCGAAGACAGACAGTGGATAGAATCTTTTACCTGTCTAACCACGATTTCAGAGTCGCCAAAGACAACCAAGTTTTGAATGTTCATATCTAAATCTTTTCTGAGACCTTGCAGTAAAGCCTCATATTCTGTAGTGTTGTTAGTACATTCAAATTCTAACCTACATGCAATCAATTTTTTGTTACCTGCCGGATCGATAATGACGCAGCCTGCACCAGCTCCTTCTTTGGACTTTGACCCGTCAAAACAAAGAGACCAAATTTGATTTCCATTGGGTACATGAGACCGTTGCATAGAATCGATTGGCTGCATATATTCTACAATCTCAGACTGCTGTTATGGATTGGTGATAGCTGAAGCCTCGGCCATGAAATTGCCGAAAAAGGTGTCCATCCCTTGTACTTCGGGTGAATCAACAGAAGGTGTAAATGGTTCGTTGGGATCATTCAAATCCGTGACTGTGAACTTAAGGTAGCGTTCACGATTTACCTTGATCTTATTAGGCTTGCCGTTGTTTGGAAGCCATAAGTGAGACCAATCTGTCGCGAAATAACCGTGTAGCTGCTCCGACCAGTCCCTGCTTAAAAATAGACCATACACTTCTAGAATATCCACAACAATTATATCAATAACTTGATGAACCTTGGGGTTAGACGATAATCTTATAAGCACATTCTTTAGTTCACCTATAACTTTAACATTGGTCCGATCAAGTTGTATGATTTTTAAGGTGGAGGGTTCAACTTCAGCGTTAATCTTCTGGCAAACAGACCATGGCATCACATTGGATGATGCTCCTGAGTCTACCATACAATTGTGCATGTTTCTATTAAAGATTTCGAAAGTTAACAAAAATGGAGGTACATTTTTGCGACTGCTAAGGGTGGTGGTTTGTGGATTTTTACTCGCAGTTTCTATAGCTACTTTATCTACATCATTTACATTATTTACATTATTTACGGGAAGGCTTCCTTTATCTTGAGGATCAGGATTGTTTTTAGTGGAAGTCTTCTGAGGAACTTTGTTCTGCACAACCTTGTTACCACTTGAATTACCATTTTTTCCATTCTCTGAGATATTCTGTAACATTTTTTGTAGCAGAAATGGAAATTTCAATAACTCATAAACAAAAATGTTAGCTCTCAACTTTTTAAGATCTTCAACTACATCATAATCTAAGTTGGGGTTCACATTACTCTGTTTAGTCTCAGCTGGTTTAGACTGCTTTAAAGGCGAAGTTGTAGTGTTTTTGGCAGAAGGTTTGTTTGTTGTCTTACTCCTGGTATTATAGGGATGCATTGTCTCAAAGTTATCTTGAAAGATGCTATCCGAGAAGTGTCCAAAAATGTTTGGAGAAGACTCCTCTTCTTGAACTGTCTCTTGTTCAACTACCTCCTCAGGAATCTCAAGAGGCATCAAGTTATCTTGGGCTTCTAGAATTGTTTGAAGGGTGCATTACAGACTTTCTAGATTAAGGCCTTCGGTGGTTGGATTAGGTCGGTTGGTGGGAAAAGGCTTCCGGAACGGGGGCTTGTAAGGTCCCTTGCTCGAGGAATCTTCTTCGGTCATCCTTTAAAAGTCTATAACTTGATTTGACATTTTTTGAACAACTTTAGTTAAGTTTTCTAAATCAGATCTTTCAGGTTGTGTTTTACTTTGAGTAGGTCTAGGGAGGATTTCGATCTTCTTTTTGGAAGAAGAACTAGTCTTTGTTTTGTTGCTAGTAGATTCTTTAAGACTAAGTAAGTCTTTTTCATTCTGGCTGGCCTCCTCGAAGGCTTCTAACAACGTGGATTTCTTAGATTGTTTAACCCAAATAACTATACTTTGATGCAAGGCTTTAGTATAGTATGCTATTATAAGGTTCTCTGCGGGCATGGAATCCGTAGGGATTCGGTTTTTAAGTGTTAAGAATATTTGATTAAAGTCTTTAAATTTTTCTTTTGGGTTCATTCTTAAGCTAGAAAGGTCCATGACTAAGACTTCCGGAGGCGTACCGTCTCCGAACTTTTCCAAAAAGCATGACTCAAACTTTTCCCAAGACATGATGATATGTGGTTGCTGGGCAAAGTACCATGTAGATGCATTTCCCTCGAAAGTATAGGGGAACAACCTACATACAACGTCTTCATGTTTGAAATTGCGGAGTCTTATGGCTAACATAAACTTTTTAATGTGATATTCAACGATCTGTTTTGAGTCAGGGTCAAACTTGGGGAGCCATTACTCCGGATGTTTAGGTAAGGGATGCTGAGCTCCAGGTATAGCTACGACATCCTGGTCAAGAAAAGGTCTAGCAGGATTGTTCTGGTTGGCCATTGGTGTAGTGGGTGTGGAAGGATGAGAAGGGGAACTACCTTCGTCAGAAGAATCTCCTCTAGAAGAAGAAGGAGATGATGGAGGTGGTGAAGGAGGTATCCCAGATCCTCCTGCAGCAGGATTGAGGGTTGGATATGTAGGGTTCACAGTGAGGTTAGTGCCTCCTAATTGTTCTCTGATATTGGAGAAATCCAAAGGTTGGTCCAACGGATGGTTTGGTTGCCTCAAATGGGCTAAGGCACTATGTGTTCTTATAAGAGATTGGCGGACAATCTCTTGTATGTCACCACCTGTAGGATTTGGGGTTACTGGCTCAACTGTGATCCGTGGATCGTCGGTTGATGTGGTTGTTGTTTGAAGGGAAATGTTATCGTTTGAATGACTTCTTGTCACTATAGGTGAGCGATTAGGTGGTGGAGGAGTCTTACGACCGCCTCGTACCATTAATTAATTTCAGGCCCTCCTTCTAGTGCCATTTGTTGACGGGCGAAATTGATCGTCTGTCAACTGGGAGAGTGGAACCGGTCCAGGGTTGTCTAAATAACCTAAGCCGTTTCGTATGAACCACCCTGATGGGTTTAGTGGCTCCGTTAGCCGATCTAAGTCCTAAGAA
Organism: Picea engelmannii; assembly: GCA_009831015.1. NCBI lineage: Eukaryota > Viridiplantae > Streptophyta > Pinopsida > Pinales > Pinaceae > Picea > Picea engelmannii. Next base: position 194,452 of record ML791588.1, read on the forward strand.
AACAAAAGAAAACTACTCTAAATTAACTAATCTAACTAAAACTAACTATTTAAACAAACTAATAAACTAATCTAACTATTATATATATACAATCTACTATCTAATACTATGCTAAATCTAAGAAATTAAATATCTAACTACTAACAAAAATAAATCTTATTCACAAATGTACAATATTTACCATTTACATATTTGAATGAAAACCTGAAAAACTCATTCGTATTCTGTCCTAAGACAGCAAGAGCTATTGTTTTTCGATTTTATAATTTTATGAAAAGGAATAAAATTATAACTATCTAAATTAAACAACTAAAATACTAACTCTAACTACGAATCTAAACTATAACTATATCTAACTAAACTACTTATACTACACTAACAATTTAACTATTAAATACTAAATAACAAACTGACCTGAAGTAACGCTCCAGGTTTGTCCTGTGTGTAATGATTGTCTCAGCTGATCGGAGGGAGGAAACACGCACCAGATTATCCAAGAGCTTCTCGTAAACTAGAAGCAACTGTTCTCTTCAAATATAATTATAGGACAAACAAGACATAAAAGTTTACAACAACCTTACGATTTATAAATATTCACAGTTAGATAAATCTGTATGTAAAGATCTATACAAAATGATTCAATTAACGAAGAAGAGAAATCTGTGATTCATTAACTGGAACAAAGTGATTGCTATACTTTAAAAATAATGAAAGAGATCAGATAAGGATAGCACATTAATCAGATCATATCATCCTGCAATAGATTATGATAGCTAAAGTAGTCTATAATCAACTGCAAACTGATATGTATAAAACTTGAAACAAAATTTTGATATATTGAAAGCAAAAGCTATTACAAGACATCAACTCTCGTCTCAGTTTGTATCATAAATTCATAGTCTGGTTCTCACACAAGTGAGGATGATATTATTACAAAAAATAACCAGTATTTAAAGACCTCCCACAGGGTACAACATCCCTGTGGAAGTTATCAAAACTGTTTACACAAATTTTGGGAAAATATCCCAAGTTTCTCTCTCTAACTCAAACTAACAACTTAAAAATAAAAACTACATCACACAAATATCTTCTATATTGTCACAACATGCCCAAATTGACCATTGCAATTCGTATGTACCTGAACAAGGACAAAAATAGACAATATTAGAGGATATTTTGCAGATAGAATTGATAAAAATCTAATTTTAAAGACTAGCTACAGAATCTTGCGATTCTGTAGCTGGTCTAAATCAAACACATAATCGTATTAAAATTAAATTCAAACTATTAAAAAAGTATCTAATTGTTATTTGAAAGACAAATGAATCATTCAAACCCAAATTGTTCTACAAATTTGAGAGCAAACAAGACTAAGATAAATCAAATGATAGAGATGCATGTACTCTGTTCCATTTGTTGTCACAAAATCGAGTAAACATAATCGTATTGGATAACTCAACAACAATGAAATTGTTTCATGGACCAATTGAAATCAACACAAATAGTTGTTTCATCTATCCACAAGATCACTTCGAATCCAAACCAAATCAACAGGATTGTTTTCTCAAACTGATAGCACCATATTAAACATAAACAAACAATCCATGCTATTATCAAATCAAATCAAAACTGGTATGTAAATTATCACAAACAAAATCATCGTGGAATTAATCGATTGATAACAGGATCTGTAGGACTCATCCAATCGTTTGTTATCGCTAATTGGGGGCAAACACAATCAATTTACAGTCCACGAAATCATCACTTGAATTCATTTCAAAACGAACTATTAGCCGAACTTTCTCATCTGAATTCAACATACATAAAATCAAAACCAAAAGAGCCACATCAAATCGATTTTTGATACGAATCCGAATCATAAAAGCAATCGTGCTAACTCAAGATACGCAACAACAAGAGCGAATCGAACAGTTTAAGTTTGACATAATCGTTATGAATCAACATAGTTCCATGATTTCGGCGGAGATATCTTTTGCACAGGTCAAATATAATCCAAATCCAGACGAGAATGTTGACAAAACAGAGTCGTTTTTCCAATTTAATAGACTACATCGTATTTATCAAGCCAATTCAATCCTATGAAATCGTCTCAAAAATCAAATCACAAGAACTAAGTCAGAGCCGTTGATATCCAGCGACAACAAAATCATGTTAAATCAAAACAGAACCATGTTCTAATTTTAGCGTAAAAAACTTCCTGTTCAGGTTAGATACAAACAAAAATCCAAGCAAAAACAAAACCCATTGATTTCGTTAATTCAAACCAACAGAATTATTCAAAACGAATCAAACCCTGTGAAAACCAATCAATTGCTAAACTGGGCAGGACCAAATCGTATAACCAAATCATAACTTCATTTAATTTTAGCAAAACGAAAACAATGTACAGGATCCACAACATAACCGTTTTTGATAATCAAACTATGATAGAGTCATTTCGAACAATGGACAGAGCTAATCGAAAACCAAAAATCGATTCATTATATCAATTCAAGCAATTCATAAAATGAAATTGATATCGAAACTCATACCTAGATAATGAGCAGACAACTTGGTCATAACAGTTTGGAATTGACGAAGGCTGTAGCCGATTCGACATTCTTAAAAACGATGGAACCAATGGTTTTCTGCTTCTTGTCATTAGCTTGAAGCTTGTCCCTTTCACTTGTCAACACTATAACTTGGTTTTCCAATGATTTGATTTTCGACTGTAATAAAGGGACGTCAGTATAGTAGCGTTCCAGCCACACATCAAATTGGTTACATGACGACTGTTCGGGCTTCGAAAGTGCAGGTGAGGGTTTGTTTAAATTAGTGAGGGTTTCATTAGGTAGCTTGATCCCTGGGTAGCTAGGATTGTTTTTTAGGCAATGGGGTAAATTAGAAACAAAGTCATAGGGTGGCTCAGAGCACAGACCATGGGAGTAAGGATACTCACTAGCTAGGAAGCGCTCGATATCAGAGTTCGAGTCTTTGCTGAGGACTATGGGCTTTTGATCAACACTAGGTTTAGGTTTATTCCTAGCAAGTCTCGATATCAGTAGAGCATTCTTTTTACCTTTGTCGTCGACAGTAGGGTTACCCTTGACCTTCTTGCTGATAGGCTTTTTAACAGCCTCAACCTTGTCTGTTATAATGTCGGGTAGGTCGATATCAGGGCACACCAAGGGTTTGGGAGAGGGTAAAAGGGCATGAAAAGGCATGGGTGGCTCGACCTTAATCTCACTGACCACAGACTTATCGATTTGGACAGACTCCGAATCAACAAAACCATTCTGAGAGAGAAAAGCTTGCCAATTATCACCGTAGAGGTTTAAATGATGAACGACGATGAGTATGATCAGGGCTTGGTGAAACAAGCTACTATCGGCCTTCTCTCATTTAAACCTCTTATCCATTTTGTAAAGACTACACTGGAAATAAAATGGCATGTTCAATGGATAACCCATGAAATTCATTATCAGTCGAAGGTGATAAAGAAAAACCAAACCATACCGACCCTCACAGGTCACAAATTGTTTAACCACTATCAAAAGATCATGCCACCTTGGTTTAAGCGTGGATATAGGCATACCTTTGTCACAGGATGTGACTTTTTGTGATATGAATAGTAAAGGCCATGGCACCTCATCAACTTTAGAGTTTTTAAACCATCGCTGGCCTGTGGCTGCTAATCTTGTAGCAGCTGATGAACTCTTCACTAATTTCAAGTTGAATGTCACCTATTTTGGCCCTACACCCATCAAAGGTAAGGGTGAATTGCTGTGCAACAATCAAATTGAAACCCTCGAACCTCTGTACAAACGTGAGCCAACCATTATCTTGTAAATCTTTTCGGGCGTTATCGAACAGTAGCAGGGCTTGACTATCGTTCGGATCAATTCGCGCCACCGGTTCCATAGAGAGGAGAAAACGGTAAGTGATGTGAATGAGCCAGGGTTTGAATCACAACATACGTAGGAGACGACCACTCAAAGGGTTACCCAATTCTAGCAGTGGTGAAACAGGGATAAGGGTAAGCATTAATGACATATCATGCGAAGGTGGTGGAGCTGGTTCATACATGCACGACAGTCATATCTACAGTACAACCGCCAACACAAATAGCTGTTCAACCCATTAGTGTATAGGTTAACAATTATGCCATTCGCTCGACCAATGAAATCAGTGGATTAAACATTCGCACGACCAAAAGTTATGCCATAGTTTTAAAACCAAACACACAAATTGAAAACAATACCAAGTGTTGTATGGAACGATTCACACCAAAGGTTTAACCAATGTGCCAATGCTTTTTTATATAACCAATGTGCCAAGTGAATTGATCAAATAACATGTAAATCCAATCACCAATGCATCACAAACTCAATCACTCATGAAACAAAATTACATAATCAATCGAGGAATGTCAAATGAGTATAGATCAAAAGGTCTTGCCAACTGTATAATGATAAGTAAAATGTAAATGCAATGGGCATATCGACAAGAATGATAACGACAATTCAGTGATGATTTTAATGCGACTTCGAAAACCAAGTTTTCACGCATGCAGTCGTGAAAACAAAAGAAAGGTAAGTGTGTAAATAGCGCAAAAATAAAAGTGTCGTTTTATTTGAGAATTGCGACAAAAATTAAGGTTTGCAAAACACTGGTGTAGGCAACTTATAAGGACAGTACAAAAAATGTGAATTGGCTGCCAACACACTCCTGTTGTGGCTCAAACTGTAGGTTAATGATTACCTAGTTAGATAAGACCCACAATTTCATGAGGGAAGACTGCGACAGTCGCTCACGATGATTCTAAGGGGTGCGCAATAAGGCAGGGTCCTTATTCCTTAGAGGTCACTAGTCTCCCACAAGATCACCTGACAGAGTATTGACTCCAGGGGTTTTTGATGTCTACCAAGTCAGTAAAGAGGTGAGTGGCACCCTTGGAGCACGTAGTGCATCCCGAAGGGCACGTCGTGCAAGGAAAACGGAAAGAGGCGAGTGGAACCCTTGGAGCATGTAGTGCGTCCTGAAGGGCACGTCGCGCAAGGAAAACAAAAAAAGGAGAGTGGCACCCTTGGAGCACCTAGTGTGTCATGAAGGTCACTTCGTGATTCAAACAGGTAAGTGAATAAACCTAGTCGACCTTAAAATGAATGATGTGATAAGTAATATTTAAAAATGATTTCCCTAATAAAAATGTCGCCCAACCTAGTGAAATTAAAATCTAGGTCTAAGTAACACATGTGGTAAAAAATAATCATTATAATTAAACATATAACAATAAAGGGGTAAGAAATTCAATTAAATTATTAAAATCAAATTCTAATGGGGGATTAAAATTTTAAAAGGGAAATGATTGTTTTATCTACATATGCCAATTTAATTTCTAATTAAAAAGAAAAAGGGGTAAATGGTTGATTTTCTACACTTGCTAAATTGATTTTTAGTTAAAAAGGGAAAAGAGGGAAACTTAAAATAAATAGGAAACTAAAGGAAAAAGGGGGAACATAAAGAAAAGGGGAAACATAAAGAAAAAATTGAATGTCTAACTTAGTAAGCAATCTTGCCTTGGGAACTTGCTATTTTTGAACTCAACTAGGAATTAAGTAAGGCGTACGTCATTTAAGAAGTGTAAGGGAATTTTGGGACACCTAGGAGCATTTTTAGGAATGCTTTTAGGTGGGTTAGGGAAATAGGAATAATTAATTAATTAATAAAATTGAATTTCTGGTGCAACTAGGGGATGGGTGACATGTGTACAAGGGAGGTTTTTCCTAATTAATTAAATGAAAAATGAATTCAATGAGAAATTGGGAAACTAATTACTTGAAAAATCTATAAAAATGATGGAGGAGTATGGATCTCATTTTTATGTGTAACGTTACGCTGCTGAATTTTTGTCTTGATTGAACTTCTCTTGTGGGAGTTGGGATACCCAACTCGGGTAACGATTGGTAGCTTGACCTTGCGAGGGAAGTTGAGTGCTAGCAATTCTCTAGTATTGTATGCGTGGCCCATTTGCGGCTCAGGGGCTCAGGGGAAGAATAGTACCCCTAGCGTTGGCTGGGAGGTACTAGTGAAGTCACATTGGTCGGCAAGCGGGAGCTGGATGGAGCGTGCTCGGGACAATGACTCAGAGTTTTTTCATTGGCTATGGTACGCTTGCGTATATTTTTGAATGGTAGTTTAATATTGTTCCTACGCTTTCATTACTGTACTTCCATTGTGTAAATATTTTGTTTTACTCAACATTTTATAATCAATGAACTTAATGTCATCCCAGCCTTATGCTTGTTTATTTTTGAATTGATCCCCTTGGCGAACCCAACCCTGATTGATAAGACTTTTTGGTGTTTGTTTTATTTATTATTATGAAGAGATTTTGTTTTATCTTCCATCCCTTATCCCTTTAGTCATCAGTTTGTGCCTGAGCAGTCAACCAGGAGCCGAATCAACGGGCGTCACTTCGTTGTTTAAAGACCTATAGATTCAAATGCCCTTCTTTTCTGTGCATGGATGATGCGTGAAGGATAAAGTTTTTCCAACCATCTGTCCCTTACTTATCTCTATTTTTTTCCTTTTCTGATTGATCTCTAATCCTTGTGCCTTCCTTGTGCATGATTAACTCCTGTGATTGATTGTTTCTTGCTGTGATCTTCTATTGCTTTCATTGTTCTTCCTGGAGTCATCGCCTGCATTCCTTTTAACCTTGGAATCACAACAAATTTACACTTTTAATGGCAGCGAATTCACACCTTGAATGGCTATGTTTTATAAGTGTAAATTACTTTTTATAATTGCGAATTCATTTTTATGTGAATGACTTTATTTATTTATTTTGTATTCCTTTTTATAATCGCAATGTGACTGTATGACTGTGTTTTATGACCATGTGACTGCGTTTTAACTAGTGATAGCATTTTTATCTAATAAATGACTATGTGTGAGTGCATTTTTAGATCTGTGTTGATAGCGATAAATGTTGTAGTGAATCCATGTATATAAATGGAAGCAACCTCAGTTATTATTTGCTTTGCGATTAAAACTATAATTGGGCCAACAATACGATCTATTACTCTATGATTTAGATTTAGACACTGCGAAATTAATATAACTATTGTAATTACACAACAATTTTAGATATGCCAACGATATTAACTATTGTATTTAAACAACAATATTAGATATAACAACGATATTACATCAATGATTTACATGTACGTTATCATATCTGAACTTGTGTATTTTCATTTTTGTGAAAATGATTACATGTCTGCGTTTGTAGTTTTTGATAATTCCCAACAGAGAATGACAAGGTTATACCTACGTTTTTAATGTTGTTAATTCCTTGATTTAAGATAGAGATATAATTTACATGGTTAGGCAGTGGAACAATTAATAGACAACGATATCTTAATGATATTCACACAACGTTACACGAGCTAACCAACGATATTTTGGATCATAGTTATCAATAGTTATGGTTATTTACACAGGGAATTTCGGGTTTAATTTATACCATCGATATCATTTATATACCAGTGATTTCATTGATTGTTGACAACGAAATTCAAGGACAATGTTTTCATGTCTGTGTAGATCTATTGGACAATGATTTAATTTCTTGTTGCTGTGCATGACAACGATTTCATCTAGCGATTTCATGATAGCGATTACTGTAATTTTATGGAGTGTAATTTCTCCCTTGAATGTAATTCAACAACTTTATATTTTCTCAGTGTTTCCTTAGCTTCTTGTTGCATTTTAACGAGGCTTACACAACAATTTATTTTTAGCCTTCATTTCTTAGAATTTCGCCCATAAATGCATGCTAGAATTTCGCTCAACAATATATTTAATAGCCTTCATTTACTGGACAATGATAACTTAGAAAGAATCTCCTTTTTAAATGCTATAATTTTTCTCAACAATGAACTCACATTTTCCCTCAACAATTTATGCTAGGCAACATACATTTAGGCTGCATTTTCATCCATATTAATCCACACCATGAAAGTTTATTCACACAGTAGTTCCATCCATATTTAATTACCCAACGATATCTATAGATCATATGGATCATATATTTATGGATCTTATTGATAGTAGATAGCGACACCATCCATTTTTTTAGACAACGTTGCGGATTTTATAGACAACAAGATAAATGCTTTACAACCACCTATTCTTAGACATAGATTATGAAGTTAGACTGCGTTATCTGGGTTAAACATTGATTTTTGATAGACAACAATGTGTATATGTCAACTATCTTGATCTAAGGCTTGTATGTTTGGTAAGGGTAATGATAGGGTTGAAAAGTTTTAACTTAGGCTACACAAAAAATTACATGCTAGTGAATGGAAAAGGTAGTGAGACCTTTATGTTAATAAAATCTTAATTAAATAATAAAATCTTAATGTAAGAATGGATTCTCGAGGGAAATTTCTTCGATGGCTAACAACGTCCCTTAATTAATGTGTGATTGCAATAGAATTTGTTGCGCAAGGAATTTAATGTGTTGGATGAATGTTATAGTCGTCAGATTCCCTTACGTCTTGTTGTCTTGTCGATTTTAGTTGTGGGTTTAGTCTTCATATTTGGACAGTTAATTTGGTCTCCTAGCGCGTTGATTTTAGCCTGGGTTAAAGGGATAGATATTTTTTGTTGCGCCATGGTTATTGTCATGCCTCTCACCTGGTGACGACATGATTCCTGATGAGGGGATCATCGTGTGCCCTATTTGATAGAGGTGAAGGATAACTTGGTGTTGGCACAGGGGTATACCCAAGGTTTAGCTCCAAGAGAGCACCAACAAGCCCTAGCTACTAGCCCTTTCGGAAACACATGCGAAGCAGATGCAATCTCACCCGAAGCAACTATGAGGGGGTTGTAGGACAGAGATGTCTACAACAATGGGAATATCAAGAGGGTCTCACAACAACATCATAATCATCATATATCAATTTCCTTCTTAGATCTACTCCTCACAGTTATAGATCTAATCTAACACAACTATGCAATAAAATAATAAAAATGACAGATATTAAGACATCAATCACACACACATAACACCAGACATACGTGGTTCACCCTCTCTCTAGGGATACGTCCATAGAACTGTGCTTGAGATTTATTAAGATAAAGCATATAGTTCTTATCTGCGCTCTCAGCTAGAAGACCTTCTTTCTTCTTCCTCTCTTTCTCTCCCCTTCCTACACACCCAACTGCAGGACTTGACCTTTTCACACAGCTGAAGATATTACAATACCAAAAATCTCTCTTTCTCTACACTTCTCTCTTACAATATAATGTTCTCTCTCAACAACAATAAAAATAACTCAACAACAATATCGTACCAACCCAACCTAGGCCCTTTAGACCTTTATTTATACATTATAATATCCCACTGATAGTCTTAGGTCAGAACCTAAGTGTCAAAACCCTAGATACCAAAACCCTAGGTGACTAAAACTCTAGGTCAACTTGACCCACTTTTCCCGAGCTTCACCAGCCTATCTTTACTTTCTTCCTGAGCAGTGCTAACGGTGGATTTTCCCACTTTCTAAACGGTCCTCGATCCATTTTCCTTACTTATCTATCATCCTCGATCCTCTCGTCCAACGACTTGATTTTCCGTACTTCGCTCCATCTTTTCTTCTCTTTTGCTTACTTCACCCTAATAATAGTTACTATGTCTTCCATGAAGTGCACATTCTACCTTTTCTTCCTTGATATTCGCTTCCTTCCATAACCAAGGGAAAGCAATCCCCCAACACTCACTTGTGACTCATCCCGAGGCACTTTAGATCTGATCTTTTTGTTCTACTTTGACTTTTAGACTGCGTAGTGCAGCCTTTGCTTTCTGCTCCATGCCTCCCCTCCTTGTGCAGACTGTCTTTTCTGTGTCTGGTACCCAGTTTCAACTACACCTGGTACCTAGACTCTTTTGTTCCATGCTCCTACTCCCATTCACCAAGCCTTCCTTCCACTCTTCATTTAACGTCTTCAGCTGCACAACTCCTCCTTCAGTAACATAAGAAATCTCATATGGTCCAAGCCAATGCATTCTAAATTTCCCTGGATGTTTTATAAACTTGCCGTCATACATCAGTACTAAATCACCATGATTGAATGCCTTCTTCTTGATGTGCCTGTCATGATATGCCTTCTCTCTCTCCTTCTATACCTTCTAGTGGAATCCTGCAATAAATCTGTCTTCTTCGAGTTCAACCAATTGTGAGAGCCTCTCTTCGACAATGCCAATATCATCCATGTCTGTTAAGGCATCAATTCTTAAGCTTGGTACCAAGTATTCCATTGGGACAAAAACTTCAAAGCCATAGACTAACTTAAAAGGGGTCTGCATGGTCATCTTCTTGCAAGTGGTTCTATAGGCCCACAATATTGCTGGTGCTCTTAAATCCCAGTCATCCCTGTTTACACTGTAGATCTTCGTCAGCACCGGCTCGAAGATTTTGTTGAAGGCTTCGACTGTCCCATTTGCCTATGGATGGTAAGGTGTGCTCTTCTGATGGTGGACTGCAAATTCCTTAGTCAATGCTTCAACTGTTTTATTGATGAAATGTGTGCCTTGGTCACTCATAAGGATTGTGGGGCATCCAAACCTGGTTATGATATCATAAAATATAAAGTGCGCCACTGTAGTTGCACTACAACCCTTAACTGCTCTGGCTTAGACCCATCTGGTCAAGTATTCTGTTGCAGTAATAATTTACCTTTCTCATGTGCACTTCCCTGGTGGGTTTATAGGTTCCACAAAGTCAATGGCCCATTTTTCAAATGCTTGTAGGGTCATCTGCGGTGCTAATGTAATTTCATCTCTTATGGATGGTTTCCCAACTCTCTGGCATACATCGCAGGCTCTAGCATAATCTTTAGCATCTCTGTGTAAGGTAGGCCACCAAAGGCCAGCTCTCAGAAACTTTTGTGTAGTTTCTCTCCCTGCGTAATGTCCTCCTACGATGCCTTTGTGAGATTTTGTGAGGATCAGTGGTCGCTCGGCCTCCATAACACATCTCCTTAGTATCTCATCAGGTCCCATATTGTATAGCTATCCTTCTATAAGTGAAAATTCCGCAGCGCGCACCACTAACTGTTTCTTCTAAGAGATGGTATACTCACTTGGTGCCATTCCTATTGACAGGAACTGGACTATGTCTTCAAAGTGATAATCAATATTGGTAATGTCTAGAAGTTGTGCATCCGGTAGTGTGTCGTCCAAACTGGTGGGTTCTTTTCCATGTTCCAACCTTGGTAAGTGGTCAGGGCCTTTATTCATCCTTCTTGGCTTAACTATGATCTCAAAATCATATTCTTGAAACAACAAAATCCATCTGCATATTATCCCCCCCAACACTGGCTTGTTGACCAGGTACTTCAATGCAGAGTGATCAATAAACATTTTAAAGTGTCCTCCCAGCAAGTAGTGGCGAAATTTTTGCAGCGCATACACCATGGCCAATCCTTCTCTCTCTGTAGTGGTGTAATTAATTTCAGTTGTAGATAGATTCCTGCTAGGAAAAGCTAACGGATGGTCGATGTCTCATGTTCTCGGTTGAGCTAACACAAATCCTAATGCAATGGAAGATGCATCGACATGCACATGAAACTCTTTACTCCAATCTGGAAAACCCATAATAGGTGCAGTAACCATCTTTTGTTTTAGTGTGTCGAAGCTCATCTGGCATTCTTCTGTCCAGCTAAACTGCCAGTCTTTCTTCAGCAGCTTCTCCATAGGTGTTGTAATTTGTGCATATCATTTGATGAATTTTTTGTAGTAGCTAGTATGTCTTAGTGTAGTGCACAGTTGTTTGACCGACGTTAGAGGTGGCAGATCAATGATAGTGGCAATTTTAGATGGGTCTACCAACAATCCCTACTTACATAGCATATGTCCTAACAATACTCCAAATGGTGAGAAGAAGATGCACTTCTTCAGATTCAAAGCAATTTGACACTGTCTTCACTTATCCAACATTAGTCTTAGACATTCAATATGGTTTTTCAACAAACTAAACACAGTTTAGTCATCAAAATATGCTTCTAAAAATTTATGCAAAAATTCTTTAAATGCTTCAACCACCACCCTGGAAAATATGGCTGGGGCATTCTTCAGTCCAAATGAAATCACTATATATTGGTAAGATCCCCATTCTATGGAAAACATGGTCTTGTGGTGATCTTCCTTAGCAATCCGAATCTGATGGTAGCCTGAAAATCCATCTGTAAAAGAATATACCTTCTAGCCTCCGACATTGTCTAATACTTCATCAGTGAATGGTGTAGGGAAAGGGTCATGCAAATAGGCATCATTCAACTTCCTAAGATCCACACATATCCTAATCTCACCTATCTTTTTGTCTTGTACTACCATAGGGTTAATCCACTTTGATTTTTCGACCGGTTCAATAATACCTGCTTCCAGTATTTTGTCGAGCTTGATCTTCACTTTTTCTTTGTATTTGGGGTTCAAACTATAGAGTCGTTTCTTGATGGGCTTCACACCTGGTTTCAAATGGATCCTCATCTCTCCCATAGGTCCTTTGATTCTCTTCATCTCAGTGAACTTGGTCGGAAAAAAGTCCTGATACTCGTGTAGTAACTCTGTAATATTGTCAATGGTTGCAACATCCCAGTAATCTCTGACATTGGCAAGCTTCAGGGTCTCTTCTGTTCCAATATTTACCTTCTTAATATTGATTGTTTTCCCAATAAATGGTAGCTCAATTCTCAGTTCCTCCACATCTATTTGGCCTTCTATTTTTGCAATGTTCACCTTCCTTGGATCATCATCTTCATCAACATTGATGTTGTAACAATTTGCAGTTTCTAGAATGGCGCAGTCCATTCGTCCTCTTCTTGTTCCATAGGGAGGCTAGAGGCCTCCTCAAATACCTTATTTCTTAAAATTTGCAAGGCTTGGTCTACTGATGGATATTGGATTTCAAATAAAAAGGTTGTTACAAAGTTTTGATTCATACCTTCCTAATCTGTAGTGATGAGGCACAACTCTTATTGAAGGTACCAATTGATAGGGGTCATATCCAACGTGTTAATGAATTTGTGTACCCACTGTTCTTGAGGAATATTAATCCAATATTCTTCGTAGCTTCGCACATGGTCCTTTGGACAACTTCGACCTGTGTATCTCACTTCACAGCATTCCACTTGGGCCGAGAACCACGCTGTCATCAAAGTTTGACATTGTGTCCAGTCTGTAATGTTAATTTTGTGTGTCCCCCACCATCTTCCTGGTGTAGGTTTCAGGGCCTCATCCATTGCCAACAGTCTCTGTTGTGTTGGTACACTTTCTTCAAAGTCCATCAAGAAGGATTCTAAAGGATTCAGACCATCAAAGGCGGGTAAGTTGCTTACCGCTGTGCCAATCCAACGAACTTCTCTGGTCAGCTTGGCACATCTTCTTGTGTATACTTCATACATATGGTTCTACTAGTTCTCTAGTGCTTCTTCTGAGTCTGATGAGAATGCATTGTCACTTGGCCAACTGAGACTCCCATCGACTATAGGAATGATATAATCTTGTTGTTTGGCTAATAATTTGTATATGTTTTCTAGTTCATATGCGTGGTCTTCTTCTATGATGGGCTATGTGTATCATTGACCCTCATCTGGATCTAAGGGTACAATGACCCTAAGGCCATCTCTTTCAAATGTCATACACCTTTTCTTTAAATAAAAAATAGTGGAATTGTTGAAGGCCCAATCAATTCCTAACAAAGAAGGGTAAGGGAAACTGTCATCGACTATCTCAATTACTTCAAAATCTACAAATGATATTACTCCATTGATGTCCATAGGGACATGCTCCAGTCGTCCAAATGGGCTGACAACTTGCTTATTATCCATCCTAAGCCTGATGGGGGAATATATTAACTTAGGCTTTCCCATTAGTGCCCAAGTTTTCTTCGTCATGGCATTGACCTCCGACCCTAAGTCGAGGACCACATAGTCTATGTCATACTCTCCTATTTGAGCATTCAAGTGTAATTATTTATTTGTCCTTCTTTTTTTCTCGAATTGGTGCACTGCCTTGCTTAGTAAGGGGTCTATCCTTCCTAACTTATATTGTCTTATTAAATTATGTAAGTCTTGTACATCACTTTTATCTTGAACTAACTTAACACAAGTGCACAAAACTTCCATGAGTTTGCTTACCTCTTTTCCTTCTTTTGGCGAAGCAAGATGATCAAATGTCCGAGGCATTCCATATTCTCTCATTTTCGGTCGTGTATTTGATGAAGAGCCTTGATTTTCCTTGAACTATTGCCTTGCTTCCTCAAATATTTGTCTTTCTTTCTTTGCATCAAAAGTCTGGGTCTTCTCGACAAATTTCCTGATTCCCGAGTCTTTTGCGATCTTTCCTTGGGTCGCTCTATCCTGTCCTGTAGCAGTGCCTCCTCGAGTAATAACAACGAATCTAGGATTGGATCTGTGGGGTTCTTCTTTGATCAACTATATTTGCGGGTTCTGCTAAGGTCCTCATCTTTCCTGAAGTTTAGCCAACAATACTGGACAATCCTCAATGACATGCTCAAATGAGTTACAATAACTGCAAGTGGTACAAGGATTCTGACAGTCCCTTGCTAGATGTCCGGGTTGCGCGCAGTTATAATATATTACTTGTCCTCGTCCTCGACCCATACCTCCTTCTCATGTTCGTCCTCTTAATCCACCACGAGGATTGAAGTTGCCTCTTCCTCAAGAGTTGTACTGCACAATGTTTCCTTCTTGCTGCACTTCACCTTGGATCTTATAGATGTCTCTTGATCTTTCACGCATGAGATCATAAGCCCTACAATATCTTTCATCATGTCCTACTGACCTAAAAATTGTGCAATATAAGTTTGTGGGTGCCTGAACATACTTATGCATGTAATGGCATTCACCTGGGCAATGTCGATTTCTGGATACTTCGCACCAGGGTAATGTGACTTGCTTCAAGGGGCTCGGAGCTCTTGAGGCCAAATATTCATGAAATACAGGGTAGTGTTCCTTAACATGGCCTTCTGATCTGCATCTGACACACTAGATATCTTCTCTTTTGTCCTTTCCATTATCCTTCTTTATGTCCTCAACCTGCAAATACAAACTAGTCAGCTGACTCAAGATCTGGCTCATACCTGAGCTGGATTCTCCCATAGGGGCTGATTCAAGTTTCATGGCGATCTCCAATGCCTCAGAATGCGAATAAATTTTCTGTTGCATTAGAGGAACTATGATGTGTGGTAGTAGCGCAATGATGAACCATTCCTTGTTCTTCTCATCTGGGATCTTAAAAGTTAATCGACCTGTTAAGGTCTTGAATCTCTGATCGAATTCCCAGACAGGTTCGACAACCTTCTGTTTGATCTCTTTCATATTCATAATACATTATGACTCTGATTTGGGTTTCTTGAACTCTGCAATTAGTGCATTCTTGATCTCATTCAGTGTTTGGGGCTGTGCAATCCCTTGGAGAAGCTTCATGTACCAGCTCAGTGCACGATCCCTAAGAGTAGTGCTGAACTGTGTCCTTTTGACAACCTCATCAGTAACATTCTTAATATTCGACACAGGAACCCGTGTTGATATGGATCTTTAGATCCATCCCCTCTAAAGATAGGTAACCTCATCTCATCTGCCATAGAGCTTCTTGGGGTTCCTATCTGAGTATATGATGAACTACTAGTAATGGTATTCTGAGGACTCTAGTGGTTCTGACTATTCTGATTACTTAGTGTTGCTGAAACAATAGGAGGATTAATGATACTTAATTCCGTAGTCTGCGTAGTTTCTGTGGTTTTTGGCTCGTTCTGGTGAAGTTCTCCAGCTGCTTCTTGTTGATACTGAGAGGGGGGTGAATCAGTATCAAGTAAAATTTAAAACCTTTATCAACTTATACTTAAACCATTCAACTATATACAATGAGAAATGAACAATAGTATAATAGTTACACCAATACACCACAATACACCATGCACAATATATGAGAAATAATCAATAGTTATTGTTCAAGGGAAGTAATGACTTCCAAAGGTAGCTACAACTTCCAAATATAAAGGGAG
>ML791589.1:27340-41881 GCA_009831015.1 Picea engelmannii
GTGTACCTTATCAACCATGATAAGACCATTACATCAATCCAACTATGCATCATGTATCAATGACAACTCATTGATCCATCTTCATCATGACAACTCATTGATCCATCTCCATCTATGCATTCTCATCAAGGACAATATATATTGCATTTGACATCAATCATCAATCAATCAATCCTTTGGCATCAATTAATCACTTGAAATTAATGACAACATGATCCAACAATATCCTCTTGACATCAATTAATGACATAAATAAATCAAACCATTGGCATCAATGACAACATGATCCAACAATCTCCCCCTTTGTCATTGATGGCAATACCAACATTGATGTCAACACCAATTACCTAATATTGATGTCAACATGTAGATAATGCATGCTCTACATCAATAGTCAATGTGACTATCTCTCCCCATCAATAATCATTAATCACATCAATGTGACTATCTCTCCCCCTTTGACATCAATGGAAAAGGGTCATTTTCCTCTTGGGGCTGCTCCCCCTGCTTGAACTCTCCTTGGAGCTGCTCTCCCTGTCTGAATGCCTTTGATACTCCTCTGAATAATCTATATCCTTTTGAACAAGGAATATCACTATGATGTAATGCTGAAAATACATCACTCATAGTCCCCCTGTGATCATTTCTCCCCCTAGAACTATGCATATGTGCTCTCTCTTCACGTATAGGGATCTTTTCTCCTCCTAGAACCATGAGAAGAAGAATGAATCCCCCTATGGGTATGTCTCCCCCTAACTTCTCTGCAATATTATACCATATGACGATCCCTGGACCTGTCATGCATCAAACTCATGCCATACTAATCATCATGAAACAAAAGATATGTTAACAAAAAAATAGAGAATCATGAGTATAACATCACCCACATGCATTGTGTACCAATTGTGTGCCCATCATTGCAAAACACCCATGTACATCAACCATGTACATCAATACCATACAATGTGATATAAGATCTCACCAATGGAATGTATCAACCATATGCCGACATGTGCATCTACCAATATGCCAACCAATGTGCATCTACCAATATGCCAAACAAGTGTCATATCACTCATGATATGTCTCCACCATGAACCAAGTTCCATAACCATTTATCTCAAACAAATACCAATTGTTGTGCTAATCAAGTAATACCAATGGTGTACCATCATATGCCATCTATGAGTGTACCAAACATGCATCACCACTTGTACCAATAAAGTACAATACCAAAACATGATGAATCCTTATACATGTATGCCAAATCCTCCATAAAATATGTGCCAAACAAAATGCTAGTAGGTGCCTCTACCAATGTACTAGAAATGTACCAATCATGCATCACACATAGATCAAGCCATGACTCCTCAATGATGTATAACATGATCATCTCATCAAATCACCAACTATATGTCCCAATATGTAGCCTATCCATATGCCAAATGCATGCATCAAGTTTTCCAACAAATAATATTATCCAATACATTATATAACCAAGGTGCCATAACTTCACTGTTATAACCAACATTGTTCTTCAATTGAAAGTGCATTCATCCATACTTATGGGTTAGTGTTATGCACCCTATATTTTATTTTACATAATCCAATAGATGAACATTTAAACCTGCAACAAAACAGTGTCAGAACCTGCAACAAACAATGTCAGACCCTGCAACACAGAGTTATACTATCAAGCTGCAACCCCTGTGCATAACCCTTTTCCTTAGGCTTCATCACATAGACGCGGCCTGCTGCACAACATCTCACGTATGTACGCAAACTATACAAGGTCACCCTACGTATGTACATGACTGATACCACTGTCACCCACGTATGCTTCAATAGATCATACACTTGAGCCTTCTTTAAGGCTTCCATTATTCTCTGTCTGCTCAGTCTTCTTCACCCACTTTTGAAGGTGTCCCTGCTTCTCAGAACTTGAGCTCTGAGCATCCATATTTTCAAATATGTCTCCCTTCATTACTTCATTCCTTCTTCTAGCCATGTTATGTGAAGTCCTCATCATGGACTTTCTTCTTGTGTTCCAGTAATTGTGGCCAAATCCACTACAACTGTAGCATCTCATGGTGTTACAGTGAACATCAATGTGTCTTACTTGATCATATGTCCAACACCTTATGGTGTTATAAAATATTCCATTATATTTCCTTTCATAAGCTCTACATTAAAAATATTTGTGACCGTATTCATTACATGAATAACAATGCCCATGAAAAATGCTTTCATACCTTTTCTTTGGTGTCCCAAAGATAGCTTTTTGATGTCTTCCTTGATTTGTTCTTTTGAAATTTTCTTTGCCTTGTGTAGATGGTTTTTTTGCAACATTGTCTTCCTTCTTTGATGGACTTACATCATGCTTCTTTGAGGTGCTTGCTTCAGCATGTGTAGCTTCCTTTTTGTATCCAAGACCTAATTTATCATATGGTGATCTTTGACTTTCCAAGATCTCATCCAAGATTTGTGAGCTATTCAAGAATTTGTTTGACTTCTCTACCTTCTTTCTAAGGTCAACAACTTTAGCTTCTAACTTATGACATGACTCTTCTTTTTCATTTACTTGATCCTTCAATAGTTCCTCTACCCTTTTGGTTTCTTCAATTTGGGTCTTTAGATGGACAATAGTTTCAAATTTTTTGTTAATCTCATCATCTACCTTCATATCTTCTTTTTCATTCTTTAGTCTTGTGATCTCTTCTTCCTTTTCTTCTAATTGAGTCTTATTGCTCTCTTCTTGTTCTCTGAGCATTTCCTTTAACTTCAATATGTGCCTTTGACTCCTCCTAAGAAACTTCTTAGTGTTATCTGAAAGATAGTTATAGTGTGTATAATAATGATCATTTCTCTATCTATATAAACCCTCTTCAACTTCTTTTTGAAGTTCTGATAGATTTTCTTCTATTCTTTCCATGGGATAACTACCATCAAACTTTATACAAACTGTTTCTAGATCTTCTTCTTCACTTGAGAAAAATTCAACATCATCACATTTTGAATCATTGCAATCAAGAGTTTTTGGAGATTCTTTATCTTTATTTGAAATACTGTTGAGATATTCCTTTGTGCTATCTTCACTTGAAAGGTTTTCAAGATCACATTTTGAAATAATACAATCAAGGGTTTGTGATGATTCTTTACCTTTGATAATATTGATAGAGTGGTCTTCAATATCTTCCTTCTCCTTTTTTCTTTGATATGTCTCCTCTATCTTTAGCCATAGATCCTTGGCAGAAGTGCATTGTCCCATGCTCTCTTTGATAGGGATTGAGAGTCCACTAAGAATGGTCTTGAGAGCCAATGCATCATTCTTATTTCCTTCCTTTTGAGCTGCAAACTTTGACTTGTTCTTCAAAGGAATTGATCCACCAATGGCTTCCTTCCAAATTGTTTCTCCCATTGTCTTCAAGTGTAATCTCATCTCTATTCTCCAAGTAGAATAGTTTTCCTCATCAAGGATTGGAACTTTATCATCCATTTGTGTGTCTATGGATCTCCTTCAAGCTTGTTAAGGCTTGTAGTGAAGGCCTTCTATGAAACCAATTGTTGGACACAACTACCACACTTAGAGGGGGGGGGGTGAATGAGTGTGGGGCTCTTTTTACCAAAACTTCCCTCTTACACAAAATTTATTAGCTAGCATTCAACTTTTACTCATTACTCTTTTCTGTCATTTATAACCAGTTAGATGTGAACATATATCAGCAACATATATCAACAATATATCATCAACAAATCATCTCCACAAGGAAAAAAAAGAACACAAGATGTATGTACAATTTTTCTTTTTATTACAGACTTCAATCCTAGGGTTTTTCAGCAACAACTGAATATAGCACAACTCTACAAGAGCACTAGCTCTATATGCAAGACTCAACTTACATCCTCAACAACAACTGAGATGAGGCAACAATCCTCAACAGATATCAATCTGTCAATAGGTACACGACATCTCAGTAGTGCAACCTATGTGTGTACGCACCCTGGCTCACTACAACCCATGTATGTACGCGACCAAAATATACAACATCCTGTGTATGTCTTCTAAGCTATTAGGGTTTATCCTTTTCATCACATACTCAGATCCTCTACAACCTGCAAGAAAAATTTCTTTTGTCTTCCACTGTCCAAACTAACTACCAGCCAGTCACAACACATCCAAGCTCTCCAATAGCTTACTCATGCTCCACAACCAATCAATATGAATGCTAACTCAATCATGTATAAGCAACTAGTATACCATAGCAATCATATCACAACTGAATCACAAGAAAACTGCTCACTCCATCAATAAACATAAACCACATCACAACAACCATACCAAGAATTCCCTAAGCATTCACAACACAACAAGCAATACAATCCATCAAGACAATAATGTAACCATATTAGTGTCTCGGTGACAGATCTGAGCCTATAGAATGCATATCTAGAACTTGCTTCAGTCTTCAACAACCATTCATCAACTCAAACACAAATCTCCATGATTTTATCCACTGTACGCGCCATGTCCTCATACATCCCACGTATGCATGTGCCCTGGCCCATTAGAGCCCTCGTACACCTCAGAAACTAGGGTCTCTGAAGCTCCGAGACTTTTTCCGTCAAGATCTACGATATTGCCGAAACTTTGATGCGTCCATGAGATCCTCCTCATGCTCTCTTTCTCAGAATAGATCTTCAATCATGCTCAAGAGATCCACACCACAAATGCTCTCACAAGAAGCTCTCCATCAATACTCCAAAAGATATTCTCACAAGAAGATCTCCATTGATCCACAAAAAGGATATTTTGCAAGAGACCATTGCTATCTTATTTATACATTCATCCTCTAGGTCATTATTTCTAGGTCATTTAACCCATTTTCCTTATCTTAGGGTCAACTACTTTCCATAAATAGAAATTTATCCAATACTTTATCATTTAAATATTCCTTCTCGATTTTGTCACCTTACTTTATCATTTAAATAATGATTTCTTCTTTTCAAACACTTTGACTTCTTTGACCATTTGGGGCTTCAAGCCAACATATGGGGGTCCTCCAACTTCGTAAAACCATAACTCTCAAACCATGAGGAGTTATGTGACATTCCACATACCACCGGAAATGACATGACAAACACTATCCATTTAGGATATTTTCACCAACAACTTCACTGATCTTCATCTCATTATTCCACATACAAGCATGGGTTCTCCATCCACATTTCAAGGATAACTCAACCGCAAAGCATCTTCCCGTGATGGATTTCACCATAAGGGGACCACTTTGGAGTTCATCCATTTATGTACCTTATCAACCATGATAAGACCATTACATCAATCCAACTATGCATCATGTATCAATGACAACTCATTGATCCATATTCATCATGAAAACCCAATGATCCATCTCCATCTATGCATTCTCATCAAGGACAATATATATTACATTTGACATCAATCATCAATCAATCAATCCTTTGGCATAAATCAATCACTTGACATTAATGACAACATGATCCAACAATATCCTCTTGACATCAATTAATAACATCAATAAATCAAACCATTGGCATCAATGACAACATGATCCAACATCTTTGGCTTTCGACAAATGATTTGTTTTATGTTCTGAGTAGTTGGTTTTACAACTCTAAATAAATTGTATTTTCTTGTAGAACAGGAACTACTAAATAATATTTATCTTTCCAAAAGGAAGCTTCCATATTTGGATCAGTTTTAGCTTTTCCTTTCTCGGATTCTTCAACAACTTTTTCAGTGGGTTCCTCTATTGTATGCGAAGAAATATTCTAGGGAGAATAAACTTCTTGATTTTTAACTAATTCCTTATCTTCGATTTGAATAGGAGAATTGACATTAGAAGTTTTCCTATATTTGTTTCAGAGCATTTTGGAAATCTTTCTTCCTTGATGTTTGTTCATGAAATTGAATAACTTCCTAGCATCATCATTCTTTTTGAAAATAGGAGGATTTTTCGTTTTTACCATATTCAGATGCAAGAGAGGAAACCTCAGTCTGCTTGGATGCTTCAGAAGAATCTTGGAGTGTTTTTCTTAAACATTTGACTCTTGTTTGAGGTTCAACCTTAAATATTGACTACGTGTAACCCTCGCAACATTTTGCTGAGAAACGAAAACATGTGGGTGAGAAAGGACATTATCCTCTACGATATTCAAGGTTTCAAACTCTAACTCTGATTTGTGAGTCTATAAATTCGACTCAGGGTTATCTTGAAAATGATTTCTCTTTATAAATTCCTCCCAAGAATCATTATTCTGTTTTAACTGAGACTCAATCAAAATTTTAACTAAACCATGATAGAAAATATTTCTTTCTGAACTAAGATGTTTCCTCTAGTAAAAATGATCCATTTTCGAAAGGATTTTGAGCAAGAAGAATGACATATCTAACTCATAATCCATGAAGACCATTAACAATCGGAAGTGGTATATAAAGAAAATACTATATCAACCTTCGCAGGTGATAAAACCTTTGATAACCCCTAAAAGAAAATGTTATTTTTCTTTCACTAGGGAGATAGGCATACCTTTATAATCATATTCACACTTAGGAGAAATTAATATTTTTGACCAGGGGATATCTTTTACTATTTTGGTCTTGGACCAACATTCCCCCTTCAATGATAACTTGGTCACCCTCGCTATCATATCCTCATTTATCTATAACTCAATATATCCAACCTTGGCACATTCACCATTAAAACTCAATGAAAAAGATTTAGTAACCTATGAATTATACCCATTAAACATCCACAAGAAATATAATCAACCAACTTTTCGAAATGTTGGATAATACTCTTTGTTAGCTTCAATAATTTTTCTTCCAGGTTCGATTTTGGATATCATACCTGTTATCACTGAAATTTTGTCCGCAAACGGTTACAGGAATCCAACATCTTCAAACAACTATGAGTCCACCCATGGAACAAAATTACCAAAAAATCATTTCCAAAAGGTCCAAAAGTATACAACCAGTTATAAAATCAAGATGTGCTATGACTACATAGGGCGTGCGCACACATGTGCCATCCAGAAATGCAGAAAAAGTGCACATGCGCACAATGCACGACTGTGGTCGCTAAAAGCCATGCACACCTAAGAATGGTGCATTTATGAGATTGGTCGGCCTCCCACCCACTTCTGGTTCAGCTTCCAAGTTGATTTGACATCCAAATCTTGGCTGGATCCGACTGGGTGGTTGGTCAAAGACCTAAAGGTGCCCTAAACAACCCCTTTTCACACTAAAAGATGGTTTCACAATACCTCAAAGTGGTGCTATAAAACAAGGCCATGGATGCACTACATTTTCAAGGAATTCATTTGCAAGGTTATGCTACTGCTATTCTCTTGGGGAATCCTCTTTTCTCATCAAGAGAATACTAGCACCATTCCATTTGGGCAATCCACATCACCTTTTGAGTGGGTTATCTTGGGATTCTTTCACCATTTCTTTCAAGTTTCAAAGTTGTAAGAAGAGCTCAATTGTGGGGGTCCAAGAGCCCTCCCTTGGAGGAAGAAGGGACCCAAAGTCCTCTTTCTTCTCGGTGTTTTATTTTCACTAATACAATCCTCTCCATTAGTGACATGAGTCTTGTTTGTTTCTTGTTCTTATGTCCTTATGCTCAATAGTTTAGTTGTTCTTTCCTTTCTTAGTTTAATTCTTTGTTTAGTCTTTCATGTTTATTTTTCTAACCCTTTCCTTCACTGGTGTCTTGCTTAGCTGACCCAACTATGCTTGTAAGCACCTATATTTTTCTCATTCAGGTGACAAAAGAGGTGCAACAGATTGACGACTCCACTAGGGAAAGGTATCAATTTCCTACCCCATTTGGGTTATTCTAGCTCTTCTTTCAGTTTATTTAATCTGCAGGTACCATCACTGGCCCAAGCGGACTTGCAAAACATCCAATTCAAAGCTGAATTGAGAGAATTCCATCCAAAATTTTCTTCATGGCCATGTGACAGGTGTGCACAGGTTTATTGGCCCACAGTCGCACATCATGTGCATGTGCGCCAAAATTACTGTGTTACTCAGCGCCTTCCGTGCACCTGCACCCAAAATTCTTTTTCAGTTCGCGCATTGGCGCTCAATGTACCTCTGTCTACTCTGAGACCCGCGCACCTGTGTAGAAAAATACACATTGTAAGCCTTTGTGTGATTTGGGGAAGGCCCCTAACCCTCTTAAAAAATGATTCCATGCATGTTGTAATCTGCACCACACTTAGTTCCCTCTCCATATAAAGGGATTAGTCAAAAAAACACATAGGCACTTAGGGGGTTTTAAATCATTACTTCCTCTTTTGTTTTCATTTTTCCACATGGATGGCTTGCTTTGACTAAAAGTATAAGTTGGAATCATTTGTAATCACATATAAAACTTGCATTGGGACTAGAAATTGGATATCAATCATTGAGTATGCTCTTCTCTCGCGCTTCAAAGTGATCTTGAGAATCAGAAAGAGGTTGTAGGACAATTTCGTCTCCCTTAAAAAGACTAAACCTTTAGGAGAGGACAACAGCCCCCTCGAAACTCCTCTTAGTTTATTTTTCAAACACATCTGAATATTATAACGGGCCCATACATGCCCACATGCTACAAAGATAGGATAGTGTTGAAATTTACTTTCTTATATTTAATCACTAGGGAAGTTTAAAAGGTTTTGTAATGGGCCCATACATGCCCACATGATCACAATCTAAGATAGTTTCAAAGCTTTCTTAGATTAGATCACAATAGGACCAAAGATAGGACAGTGTTGAAATTTACTTTCTTATATTAAATCACTAGGGAAGTTTAAAAGGTTTTGTAACGGGCCCATACATGCCCACATGATCACAATCTAGGATAGTTTCAAAGCTTTCTTATATTAGATCACAATAGGGAGTTAAAAGGAATAGTAAAGGACCCACATGTCCACATGCTAGCTTCCTAGGGACTTTTGAATTCTGCAAGGTCGTACCAAAGACATTTAGTTAATTAGATAATCAAAGACTTGTAAGGACCAAGCGAAGTCCACATGCAGCAAGGCAACACCTAATTTATTAAAAAATTGGCACACTTTCACTCTTTCACACACAAAAGTCACTTATCACTCACATAGTTTTCATCTCGAAATGTGGAGGTCGAAGTAACTTTCCTCCAAAGGGATTCTGAAACACCCCACCCTTTTCTTGACGAAACTATCCACTCCCACTGAATTTCAATGAGATTGGCTCACATCCCCAATCTCTCAAAAAAACACATCTAAATTTTTTCTAAAAACTCACTAAGTTTTTCTCCACAGGAGGTGCCAAAAGAAATCTTTTAGTCTAGGTAGGATTTCGGGGATAGGCATCCAAATAACTCCTTGTTATCTGGTTCTCACATTTTCAAAACAATAGAAGTTGTCAAATAGGGAACTTTAAATCCTCCAAGTCAAGTGTTCCTAAAACCATAAGGCAGGGAGATACCCATGAAGGGTTGAAGGTCGAGCTCTGGTTGTTCTGTGAGTCCCCCCTTGAGGCACCCACCTCTTGGATGGGATCCAGCCCGTGACCCATTTCTTAGGCCGAAAATCTAAATGTTGCACTTGGACCGAGGCACCTAGTGACCAAATTTTAGGACATCTACCCAGGTGGAAATTGTGGGCTGCAATTGCACCTTGATCAGATTTTGTGTGGCTATTGGGAAATATCGCCAGTTCTTTCAGGATATGCCCCCTCTACCCCTCGTTATAACTGATTGCTTCATCCTTCACTAGTTCCTCTTCTGGTGGCTTCAGACCCCACTGTCAAGTGCTATTGGAAGGTCCAGTGCTATTTTAAGAGGAAGGGCGTTACATCTTTTAGGACACGAGCACTTGTTTTCTTTTTTCCCCCACACGGACAAAATCTACTTATCCACATATATGCTTCTTTATCAAAACACTTTATGTATGATGCACTTCTGATTACATTTGATTTAGATATATATCATATAAAGTTCAAGAATTGCAACAAAATCTCTTGTTTATTTATTACTCTCACCACCATTCACACACATCCACTCAACTATTTGGACATCATATGGGACCCACAGAACCCTCGTTGTTCCAGATGCTTGCTAAACCTCCCTCCTATTCTAGGGGGAGTTCCTAGTCTTTCCAACTCATCGGCTCCACCTTCTCACACTCCGGTGAGTGCCACTGTCTTAGGATCAACTTTTCTTGGTTCCACCTTACTTGGGTCAAATTCCCAAGGTCCACGGTCCACTCGCTCTCCTTTATAGGGAAGCGGGGGACCAACTTCCTCTCAAGGGGGAAGTACAAACCCACCTAGTCCACCCCAAGGGTCAAGTTCACAAACCACTCACACCATGGCTGGAATTAATCCTCCACCACCACTACAAATGCCATACTTGGCCTCTCTCAACATACCAGATCTAAGAAAACTCATAAATGATCCTATATTGCATGACCCCACATGGCCTACAATGCCTACCAAACTACCTTCAGATATCCCCAAGTTTGAAAAAAAGGCAGGAGATGACCCTACCAACCATGTCATGAATTTCCACTTATGGTGCTCTTCCAACAGCATTATGGAAAATTCCATCCGACTACGATTATTTCAATGCACACTCACTGGCCCATTAGCCAAATGGTATGTAGACAAAAAATCAGGGTCCCATGCCACTTTTGAGTCCTTGGCCAAAGCATTTTTGACCTTTTTCCAATTACCAATTCGCCATGACAATGGTCTTGAACTACTCTTTAATTTTAAACAATCCTCAGCCACACATATTGTTGATCACATTCATGAGTGGCATCGACGACGTAGTTTGTGTAAACCAGAAACCACCAAACAACAATGTCTTGATTGGTTTCTCATATCACTTGTCTCTCTCCTCGGTAAAGATGTAGCTTCCACCTTCCCTCAATCAAAAGAAGAAGCCATCAGTAAGGCTCAACAATACAACCTCATCTATTCACAATCAAGGTACTTGTATACATTACTCCCTAATATCCCAAAACCTATGCCATTTGGCCAAGATAAACCTAGGACGTCTCACTTAGTAGACAGATTGATTGGTAACACCACGCACCACGCACCACAACCCCAACAACCACCAATGTATGGCACACCTCAATATTCGTCGGCATATGTAGGAAACCCTTATTATCCCCCACCCCCTTATCAACAACCATACCTTGTTGCTCTTCCTCCACCCATCAGTGGGCCACCGTCGACACCCACAATATGCCCACCTATCCAAACAAGTTCTGGTACTCCCTCTACCTCAGATTATACTCTAAGTACTAGTGAAAGCGCCATGCCTTCCTATGTACCTTATGGATCATTACCAAAAAATAATCCATACTTTCCATTTCCTGGCCTTCCACAGCCCATAGCTCCACCACAAGGACACCCTCACGCTGAGGTTAATTTTGTTCAACCCTCTCCCATTCAGAAATATCAAAATTTTGAACAACTAAATATGACAAATCCAACCCATCAGTCGAATAATTCCAAAAAGAAAGGAAAAAATCGAAACAATAACAACCCAAGTCAAGGCGGAAATCACCCCCAATAGAACCAACCTACTGGACGCAAACAAAATCAAGGGAATCAGAACCCCCAAGGGGGAAACAAAAACAGGCGTCAAGGGAAAAGTAACAACAACCTTCGAACCAACTTCCCCTGTTCCCTTTGCGGTGAGTTCGGTCATTATACTCATTATTGCCCCCAAATCGCTTATTTTAAACAGATGAAAGACTCAATGAATGGACCACATCCCCCAGCACCACCAGCCCCTCAGCAGGCCCCACAACAATACGTGCAACAACCACCCCCATCCATGTTGCAAAACCCCATTCCACACCAAGGAGTGATGAACACCCAACAGGACATGCATCCTACCCCACCACCGTTGGGACAATATCTCAACTTGAGCAATCCTGCAGATTGTACTATCCTCCTCACTAGTGAGGAAGAAGTCCTTCTACAGACACATAGTCATCAATACCGTGCACCCGCTGAGTCTCCTCCCATTCCCCCATAAACAATCCCAACACCAATGGGACCCCCATTGATGATTCCTTTCCCTAACACAGAAACACCTCTTTGCATCCCTCGCATCCCATTGCACAGGAATGTCCACAACCCGCAGGCTAGGGCAACTCATAATTACAATTTGGTCGATGACTTAGCACAGTCCCTGGCTGCAATATCAGTCTTAGAAGTACTTCAAACTTGTCCCACTCAGCGGAAATCATTACTTTCTTCCTTGGGGGCAGTTGACCCTGTGGATACTCAACTCATCACATTTGATCTCAATAGTGGAGAACCTTGCCTCCTCGCTCTCACCACTTTTCAAATCCCAGTGAAAATTCAGAACATTACAGTCCATCGGTGCATCATTGATGAAGGTGCGTCCACATGCATCATGTCCAAGTCGGTATGGCAGAAACTTGGTTCCCCCGAACTCATACCATCTGCCATTACCTTAAGATCTTATGACGGGTGACCATATTCTCCCGAAGGGCTCTTCCAAAATGTCCCTATTGAACTCGGGGGAAAGACCATTCTCATCGACATTGAAGTTATCGATGCCCCACTTGATTGCAATATCTTGTTCGGTCGTAGATACATGTGAGCTATGAAGGCAGTTACCTCTTCCGTCTTTCGAACCATGATGTTCCCCCATAACGGGAAGATCATTACAATTGACCAAGTTTCACATTATGAGCCTAACCCTTCTTCCAACATTGATAACATTCTCCCTCTCGTCCACACTAATCCTGAGACATACCCACTCATCGAGATGGGGCCCAGAATTTTCAAAGACCCATCCTTGTTAGGAACTTACCATGGTGCACCACCACTCATTCATCCTTCCAATCAAGTATGTGTCGTCTCATCCAAAGGAACTGACATTGAGGATACCCTTCCTCCCAGTAAGGCTTCTCTCATATCTGACATCCCACTAGTCACAGAGCCCCTCCCTCACGAGCCTCCTGCGAAATTGTCAACTCCACTAGTTCACGATTTCACCTCACCCCAAGGCCATATCCCAGTTTGGGAGACAGTTCCCCAAGCTATCACTCAAATCCCCTTCTTTTACCCTCCACCAGGTGTACAATATTTCCAAGTAGCCGCAATGCTTACCCTCCCTAATATGGTGTTGTAAATCCCAGTTTGGTATTTACATCCACCAGAGATGGTTCCTCAACCATCCCTTCCCCCCAAATAGAAGGAATCCCAATCAGATTCCCATACTCATTCCCACCATACCCTCTACACCCCCACTCACTAACCTCCCTGCCACAGCTGGGGGCAGGCGAAAGAAGAAGGAGCCCACAGCTCCACTTCCCCCATGCATCCAACCTCCTTGCACACTATTGTTATCGAACTAATCGGTAGGTGCGGACACTAACTGATCTCCCTAGATCCACCTAGATCTAGAACAAAACACACCAAAACATGATTCTTTCCTTAAGTTTTAAATATTGAATTTATTAACTAAAGAGGGATAGGTGACATACTATTTAAATGTCACTTACTCTCTCCATTTCCATCCTAGCTCCATTCCAACGCTCATACAATGATGAACTTGCAAAAGAACACAACCAACCAAAGTGATAGTAATAGCATAAACTCAATATAAACCTATGTATGTGATCAAGGAATCATACAATAAAACACAACAAGCTTTATAGGAAAGAATCATATTANNNNATCATATTAAATGTGAAAGAGAGATTACAACCATGGCCTTGATGTCGTAAGGTCCCTTCCAACTGTCCTTCATTCCCCACACACTTTCACTCCAAGAATTCTGAGAGCACAGATCTGATAATATTCACAATCTATCTTGACAAAGAAAATCTCAAAGCCACTCCAACCAAGCTGATAATTCCAAGCCAACCAAAGGTAAATTTCTCCATGAGAGATCCTCTCCTTTTATAAGTTGAAGAGGATAAGGTGAGGAGGTTAGGATGATCCCACTAAATCATGAAAGCAAGTAAGATCCAAACCATTCAGATGCCACCTCACGATGGAAGTTTCTACTTCTAGAAGATTCGAGAAAACACTCGTTTTTCCCATGTGTAAGCATTCTCGCACCCTGCTTATAGTGCAACCTACGAACAGTTCGCACTCTAAGTGTGGGCAACCTGCGAGAATCAAGCATTCTCACACCCTAATACATAGGTAGTCTGTGAACTTCCTTTTTTATATGGTTTTTACAAGGGAAAATGCAACTTCTTTTCTCAGGAAAAGTTCTTCTCCCTTCTCTCTTCAGGGACCCAGGCCACTGACCCCTTTGAAGGCAACACATAGGTTTACATCATTAACGGTCATAGGGATGACGAAAATAATGTGTAATAGAGAGCCCCCCAAAGTATGAAGTTAGAACAGAGTGATAGCTGAAATACTTTGTCGAGTGTGTGTAGGGAACAAGAAACAGTTGGTCAGAAACCTGCCAACAAACAAGGAAATACAGTACAATAATATATCATCACTGAGGTAGGCATTCCCAT
>ML791589.1:65285-94626 GCA_009831015.1 Picea engelmannii
CACTGGTTCCACCTAGAAATCCCCTTCGTGTTCCACCTGAATCACATTCCAATCAATCACATGATTAAGATAAGGTACATACTTTTTTAATAAAGACACATGGAACATGTTATGAATTCTCATGGATGCAGGTAATGCTACAATGTATGCAACTTTTTCTATCCTTTATAAGATATCAAAATTCCCACAATATCTCGCTATTAATTTTGGGAAAATTCCCAATTTTAGTGAGATTCTCTTGGATTTAACCTTTAAAAACACATGCTCTCCCACTTTGAATTTTCTATTTGTTCTATTTTTATCAGCATAGCTCTTTTTTTGATCTTGTACAACTTTCAATTTTTTTTGAATCTTTTCCATTTGTTCTCCCATTTCCTTTAACAATTCTAGCCCAATCACAGCTCCGTCGGCTGGGTTATCCCAGCTTATTGGTGTGTTGCATTTTCTTCCATACAATGCCTCAAACATACTCATCTTCAATGATTCCTAATAACCATTGTTGTATGCAAACTCAACTAAATGGATGTAGTCCTCCCACTTAGAAGGCTTGTCCATTACATACATTCTCAACATATCTTCAATTATCCGATTAATTCTCTATATTTTCCCATCTGACTCTGGATGATATGTTGTGCTGAAATTTAAATTTGTTCCAAATCCTGTAAACAACCCCTTCCAAAAATTGGAAGTGAACTTGGGGTCTTGATCCAATACTATTGTCTTCAACACACCATGTAGTCTAGTAGCTTCTCTCATATAAATTTATGCAATATTTCCTGCCATATGAGTTTCTTTTATAGGAATGAAATGTGCATCCTTTGTAAGTATGTCCAGCACTACCATGATGAAATCATGTTTCCTTGATATACTAGGAAATTTGGTAATAAAATCTATAGTAACAACTTCCCATTTCCATTCAGGAATAGGAAATGGTTGAAACAATCCTATTGAATGTCTATGTTTAGACTTTACCTTTTGAAATTCCATGCATTTGGCCAAATAATCAGTGATATATTTCTTCATACCAAGCCAAAAATATTGGCCTCTTACAACTATAATAGTTTTTTGATATCCTGGATGACCAGTGTATGGAACATTATGCATCTACTTTAGAACCAAATTTCTCAATTCTTGAAAATTGGGGACATAAAATATATTCCAAAATAAGAGGATTCCATCCTCTTCTAGCTTGTAATCCTTACATTTCTGTTGTATATTATCCTATTGTAAGCTTTGTTTAACTTGCACATAATGTTGATCTATTTTTACAACTTCTAGAATTTTATCTTTTAAATTTGTCCTGTACATACTAATGGTTGTAGCATGCATTTTATGAACCCTTCTGTTGAGTGCACCAACCACCTTATTCTCTTTTCCCTTTATGTGCTTGATATCGAAGTTGTATTCATTAAGAAATTACATCCATCTAGTTAGTCTAGCATTTAGTGTTGGTTGTTCAAATAGATATTTCAGACCACTATGGTCTATCCTTAATTCAATTTTTATTCCCATAATATAATGCCTCCACATCCTTAAGGCATGTACTATGGTTGCTAGTTCTAAGTCATGTGTAGCATAATTTATTTCGTTTTCTTTCAATTTTCTGGATTCGTAACAGATTACATGTCCATTTTGCATAAGAACTTGTTAGCGACATTTCTTGTCTTGGGCCTGAGAACATCTAGGTCTGCATGTTGCATGAAGAATGCCCAAGCATAGCACGTAAAGCCCCATTTCAGGCTAAAAATCAAGTGAGTGGGTAAAATTACATTGTCAATGGCCCGGATTCATCTATAAAAGCAGATCGACGGTCGGTGGGAAATCGCGGTTAGCGGAGTTGCGCCGGAATTAGCGCGATAGGTAGGGTCTATATACATTCATGATGGATCTCGGCCATCCATCCAAAATTACACGTGGTGCGCGTTCATGTCATATCGGCATTCGGGGATTCGAGGGGTAAGAGCTCCTCGTCATTTTACATCTCGAAACGTCGAACCCTGAAATGTCGATAAGCGCCCTTCAAAGCTAAGCCCATGGCCCTAGCACCCAGTCACGTCAAGCGAGCCTGATAATGGAGGCAACCCTCTTCTAACATCAAATTCCATCTCGACCGTTCCTTTGGAGGACACATGGCGTACATCCGTGCTTTCACGGTTTGGTCAATCGGGATTTTGAGAAACGTTGCATCGTGAACCCCCGGTGCTAGAAATCTTGAAAGAATCGGGACCATCCATCTGAAGGACACGCGGTGCAATAGTTGAGCCACAAGTAGGGGCCCTTCGAGATTTTCATGTTGAAAGCGCCGAGTTCATCTCAGCCGTTCATCCATCAGCAAGGCTCAGGAAAATTTAATTTAAAGAGAGCGTAGATCTGGACGGTCATAATCCAGGCACTCAAATTCATGGATGAGGTTCCATTCCACACCCCCTCCATCATTCTAGTTTTAGCGAGAGGGGGGGGTCCAGAATCAGAGATAATGTATGCGCGCATCTGGATGG
Organism: Picea engelmannii; assembly: GCA_009831015.1. Taxonomy (NCBI): domain Eukaryota; kingdom Viridiplantae; phylum Streptophyta; class Pinopsida; order Pinales; family Pinaceae; genus Picea; species Picea engelmannii. The sequence continues at coordinate 67,784 of ML791589.1, forward strand.
CCCAAGTCTCGGTGTTTAGATCTATGGTCAGGAGCGAATTTTGGAGCCCCCCCGCCATTCTACCTTTAAGCGGAGGGGGGTGGGTCCAGAATCGAGTGCGCAACTCTTCAAAGGTTAGGATTAGAGCACCTAGATCAACGATGTTCAGGCCTTTCTGGCCCCCCTTTGCCATCCCATCTTTAATGAAAGAGGGGGGTGTGTTATTATTGTGGGGTCCCTTGTCTATCGTGTCACCTTTGGTATCATCCTCCCTGTTGCCACCTGTTCTCCACCTACCGCCTCCCTCTTCCCCTATCATCTGTCCAAATTCCCTCTCTCCATCCACATGACACCGCCTTAGCTCATCGTCCTCTCGTCTCTTTTCGTGTGTCCCTCTCACTCCCAGTCATCTCTTCCTGTACTCCTGCACTTCATGCTCCTTCCTCCTCTATCCTATTCAAACCGTGTGGCATTCCTCAGCTGATGTCATAGCTTTCGTTTCTTCTCCATCACCTCCACAGTGTTCATGCCTTTAACCCCTGTCACACCCTCGTCCGCATTAGCCATAGGGGTCCCTCGCAACAGTCCAGCGAAGTAGCAACCAAAGAAAGACCGTTCGACTGATCCAGGTGACACCATTAGGATACCTCCACGTCCTAGAAGGCAGAGTTGACTGAGGTAGTCCCCGATCCCAAAAAGCAGTTATTGCAGCAATTGTTGGTGGTTGAACATCAACTCCGCCATAAAAGGAAGGTCCGACAAAGGACCAATTTACGTCGACTCACCGTAGAAGGACAATTCGAAATATGATGGCATCTCTCATATGTGCACGATCATCCTGAGTCTGCATGGGCAGGATGTCAGAAGCCTTGCAGATGCAATTCTTTAATGCGACGTCTCGTTTTTGCCGATGTTGTTATTTTTGAGTATATGTAAGCGTTTTCACCATTTTTGTAAACATCGATGGTTGAGAAAGGCTCCCGGTGGTAAACTTTAATGAAGCATTGTTTTCCTAGTTATGTGTGGACTCTTGAGACTTCTTGTCTTATGAATGTCAGTTTTTCTTTCGCGTCTTTGTTTACACTGTATTAGAACGGCTCGGAATTGGAGAATCCAGTCGATTTGTAACTGTTATAGAATGATGTAGAGTTTGATCACTGTAACAGTTGCATTATTTCTAATCAGTCCCTGTGATTTTCTTAGCACTGAATGACTTGGAATTGGAGAATCCAGTCAAGTCCCCCCTTTCAGTTTCTCGAAGCTCTGAACTAGAGGATCTCGCATTCAGAGTTTTTTCTTCTACAAATTACTGAAAGGCCTGTTGCCTGAGGTAGTTTGTCCAATCCTCTCACCAAGTCTTCAACCTGCTCATTTTCAAATCAACCCACTGACTGAAGTTAGATCAAGACCTCCTTTGCTCCTCACATGTCAGACCTAGTCCCTGAGTTTGAGTGATATCTTCCCGAGTTTCTACCCATTTGATCACCCATTAAAAACTACGGTGACATAAAAACTGATGGGCGTCGGGCTCTACTCCTGTTGCAATCCAGGAGCAACTTCTGACGCTAACAGAACTCTACTAAGCACTTCCTTTCATGCATCTGTGCACACAACAAAATCCTCATCTGGATCTACAACTTTCAAAATAGATGCACTAGTCAACAAATCGTTTAAGCATTGGAATTTTCTTCACATTTAGCACTCCATTCAAACTTTACTCCTTTCTTTTGGAAATATGTTATTGTGTGTGCAATTTTGGAGAATCCCACAATGAATATCCTATAGTAAACAACTATACCCATAAATGATCTAACCTATGAAGTGTTTGTTGGTGATGGACAACTCTTGATTGATTCAATCTTTTCTGGATCTAGTGATATGCCCTCTTTCGAGACAATGTGACTCAAATAATGGATTTGTTTTTTTATAAAAAGTGCATTGACTTAATTTGTCATACAATTTGTGTTCTCTTAATACCTGTAACACCATTCTCAAATGTTTCTCATGATCTTCCTCTGTCTTGGAGTAAATAAGAATATCATCCAAGAATACAATGACAAACGTGTCTAGGAAATCTATGAACACCCCATTCATTAGGCACATAGATGTAGCCAGTGCATTTGTTAACCCAAAAGGCACCACCAAGAATTTATAGTGTCCATACCTTGTCCTAATGGTTGTTTTGCTAGTATCCCATTATTTTATTCTTACTTGATGATAAATTAACCTCAAGTCAATCTTGGATAATATCTTTTCTCCTTTCATCTGATAAAAAAGATCATCAGTCCTTGGCAAAGGATACTTATTCTTAACTGTAACTTTGTTCAATTGTCTGAAGTCAATACATAACTTCAAGGTTCCATATTTATTCTTGTCAAAAAGAACTGAGGCACCCCAAGGAAAAAAACTTGGGCGTATGTACCCTTTCTTTAACAACTCTTCTAGTTGCATTTGCAACTCTTTTATCTCTGGTGTGCTCATTCTATACAGATCCTTGGATATTGGAGAAACTCCAGGAATTAATTCAATAGAAAAATATACATCCCTCTTTGGTGGAAATCCTGACAACTCCTCAAACACGTCTTCAAATTCCTTTAGGATTGGATAATCCTCAAAAATCATCTCCTTATCCTTCATTGTATCTTCCATATGGGCTGGATATATCTGGCACCCTTTTCTAAAGCTTCTTTTCAGCTGCAATGATGAAATCTCTCAGACAGATATAGGACTTGGAATACCTTGCATTGTCCTTGAATTCCCTTCTTCATCCATACATGTGAAAAAATTATTATAACAATATAAAACAACATGATGCTTTTCCAGCCAATCCATACCAATCAAGAAGTTACAATACCCAAGCGATATGATGTTCAAGTATGTCTTAGTGTTAGTTCAATTCATGTTTATAGGACATTCTTTAACAAGCTCACTGATTATTTTCTTGGTTCTAGTAGCTAGCTGAAATAACCAAGACTTTTCATGCTTACATTTCTTCAATTTAAATATTTCAACTAGGTTTAGATCTATATAGCTATAACTAGATCCACAATCAATTAATATGTCTATGGGATGATTTTCAATCTTACCTTCCACTTCGATCATGTGGGATTGATAGTATGCTTTTTTATTGTCCAAGGATGCATAGATCCTTGGCATTCTTTTGCCCACATCCTCTATTGTCTCCTCCTTCTTGACTTTATGCAAAATATTCATCTTATCTCCTCGGTGAGGAAAATATTTATACATGTGATCTCCTTCACATCCCCAACACTTTATGGGTTGCTTCCTTGGCCTCTTTCCCAAGGACTCTGTAATTTTATGATCACCTTGAGTTGGTTTCCCTTACTGATATGATTGATATCCATTCTTCATGAAAGGTGGCTTGAATCCTTTCTTCCTTTGATTCATATTTCCTTTCTTCTTGTCATTCCAGGCCCTTTGGAAAGTTGGATTCCTCCATTCTTCTCATATAAATACTTGAATTTTCTTATGGCTTCTTCTAAATTATTGGATTCATCAAACTGAATTTTATCCTTGTAAAAGGATGGCAGTCCACTTAGGAACCTATGAATTTTGACCTTATCATCTTTGATGAAGTTCACATACCTAAGAAGTTCCAAGAACTTTATCACATATTCATCCATGGTCATGTTCCCAATCTTGAGTTCAAATAAATCTTGCATCTTCTTGTCATACTATTGCTCTGATAAGTACTGCTACTAAAAATATTTCTTGAATTGCTTCCAAGAAATTATTTTCTCATCAAGGTGCTTAATGTGCTTCAACCAATCCCACCACATGGATTCCTTCCCTTGAAGGTGGTAGTATGCAATTATGGATTCTTCATTTGATGAGTAGTTATGCAATTGGAAATATTTACTCATTCCTAGTAACCATGCTTCTACATCTTCAACTTTCTTTTTTTCTCCATCAAATGATGGTGGCTTGATCTTCCTCAATTCCCCTTGCAATCTATCTAACCCATGTCTCCTTCTTTGATTCCTGACAGGAGATATAATTGGGTTGCTCACTGACCTTGAACGTGCATATGTTTTTCTCTTCGAGTTCCCTGGGGAATGATGATGATGTCGATTATGCCAATACTCCTTGATTGTTTAGAGCCTCAATGATCATCCCTCTTATCATGAGACCTATGCACCTCCCATTGCTTGGCATTGGCTTCTTGCCTTGTTTCTGAATCCTGGTTAACTTGCTTCTGTAGCATATTTAGGCTTTGAAGTATCTCTTCTTGAGCCTTCATGATATTCTCATTATCGACCTTATGGCTCTAAACTTCCTTTTGCAGGTTTCTCATAGTTACATGATCTTTCATGTCTCTTATCTCATTAGAATCAATCTCAACATTACCTATGATGGTATGCAGAACTCTAATTTCTTCTTCATGGTTGTAAGACACTTGAGAATCCTCCATGCCTTTAATTCTCATGTAGGAACTAAAGTGTACTTTTTAGTGCCTCTAATTCTGCGAGAATGTGCATGCAATAATTTGTTGTTAGAATTAAGCTTATTGAAAAATATTTATTAATTAGATTACAAATAATTATTCGTTTTTAATTATGAAGAACATTATTTCGCTACTCCCAAGTAGGATTCCTTAAATGAATTCTTTTCCAAAAAAAATTTCCAATAGTTTTCCTCATGCCTCAATCTGAGCGAAAAGTTACAACAATTACAAGTTGTAATTTCCATTATTCTGCTGAAGGGATATTCATTAGCACATGAAATGTAGTAGCAACGCTCAACAACAGTCTGATCATTTTATGATTATATCTATGTCGTTAGTTTGTCTTGATGGATTCGTCGCAGATATAATTCATATATATTATTTTTTTTGGGCTTCTGTGATCTCCAATTTGTACCCTCTAGCTCCGCCACACTCACTTTGCACTTATACTTTGATTCCTTTCCTTAAGTTTATCGTGGTTTCATGAGTCCATTTCATTCATGTTATAAATTTTCGACTCCTCCAAAAGGCACAGTAGTGTTCCACCATATCCATTATAAATCTATACTTAGTCATTTTATATGAGGTCTCACTGTAGGTTTGCGGTCATTTTATTATGCTTCATCACCTCTGTGATATCCTTCACACCCGCAAAGTCTTGACACTCAGTCAAATTTCAAAATTTCACTGCGGGTCCAAGTGATCCCATATTTATTTTACTCTTATAACTCCATCCACCTATCCACCCAACCAATCCTCAATAATTAGTCGATTTTCCACTTTTTATCGTGGGTCTGTAGAGATACCATACCTCTTTCCACACCCCTTTATTCTCTTTACGCTCCATGATAGATTAACACTTCGAAAAATTCCAACATCTTATCATGGTTTCGTGGGATTGACAGTTGGCCTGCCACATGGCTCCACATCACATGCCAATTGTCATCCCATACAACATGTACCTACCACGGAGGAAGTACATGTCTTTTTTCTACCACATCAGCTGACATGTGGCTTCCACGTCATGTCGACGTCATTGTATAGAAACACCCAATTTTTTCCGATTTCACTTATTTTCGAAATCTTCCCAAGAGGCTCAATTAGAGCTCGTAATTGGCCCATGTAGGCTTATTGTTGAAAACTGGGCTCTGATACCACTTTGTAACATACCTATCCCTAGTTGGGTCACATCACTACTAAATGACCCAATAAAATTTCTGATACCAGTATAAAAAGCAAAAATTAACTTACAACAAGAAATACAAGTTAACTATATTGTCCATGTTCTATAAAAACATAAATACAATTACTCTTATTGTGCACAACGACAATGATTCACATACAAATAAATTCAACCATGAAATAGAGACATGAATTCATTTTCCTGTTTTCAGTAAGAAACAATAACCAAGTATAATTGCGAATAAATTGCACAACACTTATATAAGTAATTAACATGGACAACCAAAACAATTAGGAACACTTATCTTAATGAAATGTGAAACCCTTGTAGAGGAAGGACGTTAATCCCAACCATAGCTTTGTTGTTCCAGTTCTCTATAGCAAGACACCCCTGAGATGGGGCTATGAATACAAAAAATACGTAGGTTCCTACGGCTGCCTAATGTCCCCCTTTTAGCAGTCAAACTCTCAGTTAATTCCATTCCACCATCAAACTTTCCCTCAACTTGCATAACCTGTAATATTCCTGACTTGGCTAGTCTAGGAAGCGTTGCTAATGTGTGTGTAGGATCAAAGGTTTACAGCATATAAATGATCATACAAATAATAAACGCGACAAAGGACTGCAAAGTTTATATTACGATATCTCTGTGGATTGCAAAATGGCTGAATGCGGCTAAATAACTGACAATACTTGACTAGATCAACATACAAAGGATCTTAACCGGAATATAAATAAGCAACTGCAGCTGAATAAAATAACAACACTCGGCTAGATCAAAAGACAAAAGGATCTTAGCCGGAATACAAATAAGAAACTAAAATATAATACCCAGAATATGGGAGCACTGCGGAATCAATGAATAATGATGGAAGACCTGGATGATCTTCCCGATGACTAGGGTGTGTCTTTCAACACTGAAATTAGCCAACTGGTGTCTTCCTCCTGGAATACACCAAACTATCTCTCCTGAGATGCGCCTCTTCTCCTCAATGACAAGTCATAATTTGCATAATCATGAATTAGGTCGCTGACCCTTCCTTTATATCTTTCCAAAACCCTAAATCATGCCAAAACCCTAAATCATGCTGAAACCCTAATTCACTGTTGACTTCTATTTTTAGCTCATAATGACTTAAAAGCATTGTTAACCCTTGTTAGCTCAATGTCACTTTCCGAATATAACACCTGTGATTGGAGTGACCTCTAGTAACCCTGTTTACCCCTCTTTGGCCCTGACTATAGTCTAACGGGGTGGTTTAGACCATTAAGCCTCCTCTTCTAGAGCTCCTATTTGGAAAGGGACATTACAATCCTCCCTTCCCGAAATTGCTTGTCCTCAAGCAATACCAGTCCAGGGTGCTGCAACACTTGCTTGCTCTCCCAAGTAGTGTCCTCTACTGGAAGCCCTCTCCATATGATAAACACTCTCTGATGACCCTTCTCCTTAGTTTCCGCTTTGTTGACGGGCGAAATCGATCGTCCGTCAATTGGAAGAGTGGAACCGGTCCAGGGTTGTCTAATAACCCAAGCCGTTTGGAATGAACCACCCTGACGGGTTTAGCGGCTCCATTAGCCGATCTAAGGTCCTAAGAAAACAAAAAGAAAAACTATTTTAAACTAACTAAACTAACTAAAAAAAAACAAAATAAAATAAACTAATAAACTAATCTAACTAAAACTAACTATTAACCAAACTAAACTAAAACTAATTATTAAAACAAACTAAACTAAACTAACTATTCTATATATACAATCTACTAACTACTACTATACTAGCTCTAACTAATTAACTATCTAAGTACTAATTAAAACATAACTTATTCACAAAATGTACAATATTGACAATTTACAGATTTAAATAAAACCTGAAAAAAATTCATTTATGTTCTGTCCTGATGACAGAAATAGTTTTTTTTTTTTTATGATTTTATGAACAAGAAATAAAACAAAACTAACTAAACTAAATCACTGATCTAAGATACAAATATATCTAACTAAAATAATAATATTATACTAACAAATTAATTAAAATAAATTGCAAGCTGACCTGGGGGAATGCTCCAAATTTTTCATGTGTATGACGATTGTCTTAGCTGATCAGAGGGAGGAAACCCACACTAAATTATCTAGGAGCTTCTCGTAAATGATACGCTGCAGTGCTCTACAAATTTGATTACAGGACAAACAAGACATAAAAATAACAACAATCTTATAATTTATAAATCTCCACAGTTAGGTAAACATGTATGCAAAGATCTATACATAATAGTTCAATTGATGAAGAAGAGAAATCTATCATTCATTAGTTGAACTAAGTAATTGCTGTATTCTTTTAATTAGTGAAAGAAATCATACATGGATCACCTTAATTCAATCATATCATTCTGCAAAAGACTATGATAGCTAAAGTAGTCACTAATCAAGTGCAAATTGATAAGCATAACATGAAACAAAAGATTGATATTATGAAAGCGAAAGCTGTAGAAGAACATCAACTTCTGTCTCAGTTTGTATTAGAAATCCATAATCCTAGTTCTCCCACAAGTGAGGATGATCCTTATTACAAAAAATAATAAGTATTTATAAGTTTTCCACAGGGTAAAACCTCCCTGTGGAAGTTATCAAACTGATTACATAAAATCTGGGAAGATATCCCAAGCTTCACTCAACTAAGAATCTAAAGTAAAACTAAAATACACAAATATTCCCCTAGACTGTCCAACATGTCCCATTCAATTCGAATTTACCTGAAAAGGGTAAAAAATGGACAAGTTAGAAGGATCCTTTATTAATAAAATGATAAAAAACTAAATTTACAGACTAGCTACAGAATCTAACTTGCGATTCTGTAGCTGTTCTAAATAAGACATAGAATCAACATTAAAATCAATTAAAAATATTTCAAAGAATTAAATTTAAATAAAATCCAATAGCTATTTGAAAACGAATCATTGAAGTTGCAATTATTATACCATTCGAAATCAAACAGGATCAAAATCAAACAAATGATCATAGAGGTAAGCGTACTCTATTTCTCTTGTTACCACCAAAATCGAACGAACATAATCATAATTAAGAGTTGTGAAATCGTTTGATATCAATTTGAAATCGATATAATCACAACAAATCGGGGGCAATTTTTATACTTCCTTATCAACAGGAGATACGATGGAAATCAAGCAAGATAATTTACAAATCATTGTAACTGTATTGATAAAGCAAATGATTCATACCACGAAAATCAGTTCAAATGAATTCATAACAGGATCCGATTGTTTGTTATTACAAATTGGGCAAACAAGATCGATTGACTCTAATCAAAATCATTATATTCCAACGAATTATAACCAAATTTGATAGAGATAACAAAGTCAATCAATTCGTTTTGCAAATTTAAAATCAAACAGAGCAGCATTTATGATACGAATCCAACAAGCGAATCGAACATCTGGAGATTAATATAGTCATTGCAAATCATAATCGTTCCACGATTCGGGCGTGAGTATTATTTGCATAGGCTTAAATGAGAGTATTGTTTCCATAAAAACAGAGTCATATTTTCCAAATCCAAATCGAACAGAGTTGTATTCCAGCTTTGAAAATTATATGACACAACACATTAAAAGATCGTAACAACCAAACTCACGAAATCATTCGCCAATCACAACATATAAATCATAATGAAATCAAATCCAAACCTAATTGTATTCTAAATTGAGCATGAAAAACTTCTTGTTCGGAGTGAATACAAAACAAATTGATTTGAAAGCAAACCATTAACTTCGTTAACTCAATCAGACAAACTAACAAATCAAATCCAAACGAAGACCGTTCAAATCCAATAAAAAAAATCTATCAATGGCTATACTGGGAATGATCAAATCATATATCCAAAATGAAATTCCATTCATTTTTAGCAAAGCGAAAAATATACAGGATGAACACATTATGACATATCCATTTCGAAATATAAACAGAGCTTTTCGAAGACCAAATTTCAATCACTATATTACTCATGGTCACTCACAAAACTAAAACGATATGAAAATCCATACCTGTATGGCGAGCAGATGGCTTAATCATGACAATTTGGAGTTGACAATGACTGTGGCTGATTCAACAATCTTGAAAACGATGGAGCCGGTTGTCTTCTGCTTCTTATCAGCTGCTTGGAGTTGGTCTCTTTGGCTGGTCAACACTGCAGTTTGATCTTCTAGTGATTGAATTTTCGATTGGAGTAGGGGAACATCAATGTAGTATCATTCCAACCATAAATCACATTGGTCACAGGGAAACTGTGTGGGTTTCAAAAAAGCAGGTGAGGGTTTGGACACATTGCTGAGGGTTTTGTTAGGCAATTTAATACCAGGGTAGCCAGGGTTATTCCTTAGGCAGGGGGGAAGATTCGTCATGAAATCATAAGGTGGTTCGGGGCATAAGCCCTGTGAGTAGGGGTACTCACTGGCTAGAAAACGTTCTACGTCAGAGTCTGAATCCTCACTTAGGACGATAGGCTTTGACTCAGCAGAGGGTTTAGGTTTGTTTCTAGCCATCCTTGAAATAAGTCGAGCGTTCTTTTTACCCTTGGAATTAGTAGTAGGGTTTGCCTTAGGCTTTTTGCTTACAGGATTTTTAATAGCCTTGGCCTTCTCAGTTCCAATGTCTGGTAATTTAATAGCAGGGTTGACCGAAGGCTTAGGAGAGGGCAATAGGATATGGAAGGGCACGGGTGGCCCAGCCTTGGTTTCATTTACCACAAGCTTGTCAACCTGTATAGGGTCCGTGCCATCGAAACCATTTCGAGCGACGAAAGCTCTCCAACTATCACCATGTAAACTCAAGTGATAAAAAATAATAAGTTTAATAAGCCCATGGTGGAACAGGCTACTGTCAGCCTTCTCCTTTTTAAACCTTTTCGACATTTTATATAGTCTACGCTGAAAGTAAAAGGGCATATTCAATGGGTATCCCATAAAATTCATTAACAAATGCAGGTGGTAGAAAAACACAAGTCCGTATCGACCTTCACAGGTCACGAAATGCTTGACTATCATCAAAGTATCATGCCATCGTGGTTTAAGTGGATATATGGGCATAGCTCTGTCACAAGAGGTGACTTTGCGTGAGAGAAATAACAGCGGCCATGGAACCTCTTCTACTTTCGAATTTTTGAACCAATGCTGACCCGTGGCAGGTAACCCTAAAGCAGAACTAATAAACTTCTCATCAATTTCCAACTGTATGTCGCCCACCTTGGCTCTGCAGCCATCAAAAGTCAGAGCGAACTGCTGTGCCACAATTATATTAAAATGCTCAAATCTCTGCACGAAGGTGAGCCAACCGTTAGCCTCCAAGTCTTTCTGGGCATTGTCAAACATTAACAAGGCTTGGTTTCCGTTTGGCTCGATTCGCACGACTGGTTCCATGGAGCCGAGCACATGGTAAGCCCAGGGTTTGGATCATAGCACACACAGGAGCAGAATGCACGCGGGGCTATCCGAGCTAACAGAGGTAAACGGTGAATAAGGGATAGGCATAAATGCCATCGTGCGAAGGTGGTGGAATTTATCTCTGCCATGCAAAATAGTTATTGCCGAAGTACAAACACCGTCTCATATCTGTTCTACCCATTATTCTATAGTTCAACAATTATGTCACTTGGCCGACCAATGAAAACAGTGGCAAGTGTATAAACTAATGCACACAATAGAAACATTATGCCATAGTTTTAAACCATCAACATACGATTTGAAACCAATGCCAAATAATTAACCATGCACCAATGTATTGTAACAACTCATATAAGTATTTTAACCAAGGTGCCAAAGGGTCTTCAACATACCAATAGTCATGAAAACATTAACATAGGGATTATATCAAAAGACATATATAAAAAATTTAATCATAACCCCTATGCATTTTCATGAAACCAATGGTCAAGTAGGTTGAATAAAATGCAAGTCCAAATGCCAATGTGTTACAAACTCAATGAAACCAAGTCACACAATCAATACAAAAATTTCCAATGAGTATAGTTCGAAAGTTTTGCCAGCTGTATAACGATAAGTAAAAAGTAAGTGCAATATGCATATTGACAGGAAGGATCATGAAAGTTCAAATAATGATTCCAATGCGACTTTGAAAGACTAAGTTTTCACTCTTACAGCCGTGAAAACAAAACGGAAATAAGCGTGCAAAAGGCGCAAAGAATAAAAGTGTCGTTCATTTGAAAATTGCGACGAAAAATCGATGTTTGCAAAACATTGGTGTAGGCAGCTTATAAGACAATGGAAAAATGTGATTTGGCTGCCAACACGCTACCGGAACTCCAAAACCTCCTCTGGAACTAACTCCAACTGTCCCTCCTCATCCAACGGGGGAATATCCTCTAATGTGTTAATGAATTGTCCCACTGCCTTTTTTAGGAAAGACACGTGGAACACATTATGAATCTTTCTCCCCTCTGGAAGCTCTAGATCGTAAGAAACCTCACCTACTCAGTGCATGATCCTTTAAGGACAATAAAATATGGGCTTGAGCTTCTCGGCTCCACTCTTCTTCAGAGATGAATGTCTGTACGGTTGGAGTCTCAAGAAAACTAAATCTCCAACCTCAAAGCTTCGCTCTATCCTTTGCTTGTCCATGCTTATCTTCTGTCGGTTTTGCATTGTCTTCAAGTTCTCTTTCAACAATTTGAGAATATCCTGACTCTCTATGATCCAATCCTTGGCCTTGGGAGCTCTGCTCTCCCTAAAGACCAAGTCTACCAAAGTGGGATCATCATATCTGTAAAATGCTCGGAAGGGTGTCATACCAAGGGACATGTGGAAGGTGGTGTTGTAGCAATATTCCCCTAAATGTAACCACTTTACCCATGTTCTCTGTTGTCCTCCTACATAGTTCCTCAAATACCCTTCAACCCACTTGTTGAAAATCTCAGTCTGCCCATCTGTCTGAGGGTGATAGCTGGTGCTAGGTGTCAACTCTGTCCCCACCAACCAAAACAACTCTCTCCAAAATGTCCCTATGAACTGACTGTCCCTGTCACTGACGATGTTCTTCGACAACCCATCAAGTCTGAAGACCTCCCTGAAGAAAAGATCGGCTACCTGAACTGTGCTATACTCTGTTGGTATGGCATAGAAGTGAGCAAACTTGGTCAATCTGTTGACCACTACATAGATACAGTCCTTACCCTAGACCTTGGGTAGACCGGTGATGAAGTCCATAGATATACTCTCCCATTTCTACTCTGGAATGGGAAGTGGCTAAAGTAGCCTTGCTGGAAGAGCATGCTCTGACTTGTTCTGCTGACAAGTCACACACTCACTAACGTGTCTCATAATGTATTGTTTGAGGCCCTTCCATGAGAACCTCTCTCTGATCTGTCTGTAGGTTTTGAAAAACCCCTGATGGCCTGCTAGAGGTGAATCAAGAACTGTGGTGAGGATTTTCTTCTTGAGCCCTGAATCTGGCACCAAGTAGACTCTATCCTTGTAAAATATGACATCGTCAATGACCCTATACCGGTCATCCTGTATCTGCCCATCCATCGCCTCACAAGATAACTTGTTCTTGGAATATTCCAATAACAAGTGGGATTTCCAATATACTGAAATCTCCATCAAAGAACATGCCACAGGTCTCCTCGATAGTGCATCGGCCACAATGTTCTTCTTCCCCTTGACATACTATATGTCAAATTTGAATGCCTGTACTTTCATCACCCATTTCTGTTGGCACTCACTGAGGTCCTTCTGCTCAAGGAAATACTTCAAACTATTGTGATCGGTCTTGACCACGAATTTGCTGCCCACCAAATATTGTCTGAACTTGGTCAAGGCATGCATGATTGCCAACATTTCCTTATCATAAATGGAGTACAACCTCTCAGGTTGAATAAGCTTCCATCTCTCGAATACAATGGGGTTTCCTCCCTACATCAAAACTGCACCGATCCCTTCGTCGGATGCGTCACACTCTAGTACAAATGGCAGGGTGAAGTCTGGTAGTGCCAACACTGGACAAGTGCCCATGACTTCCTTCATGTGATCAAAGGCTTCCTATGATTTCTCGATCCATATGAAAGCCCCATGCTTGGTAATATCTGTCAGTAGTGCTCCAAGCTGAGAAAAACCTCGAATGAACCGCCTATAATAGCTGCACAGCCCGAAGAAGCTCCTCAATTTTTTCACATTCTCGGGCATCAACCAATCCAGAATAGCCCTGATCTTCTCTTGGTGCACCTGTACCCCCTGTGCACTGATGATGTGGCCTAAGTAAATTAGCTCTGTCATACCGAACTCGCACTTGGACTCTTTGGCATATAATTATTGTGCCTCCATGATGCTCAATACCTCATCCAGGTGCCTCATATGCTCTTGCCATGACCGGCTATAGATCAAGATGTCGTTGAAGAAAACCAAGACTGATTTCCTTAACTGATCCCTGAATATATGGTTCATGCAAGACTGGAATGTAGCGGGTGTATTGGTTAGCCCAAATGGTATAACCAGGAACTCAAAGTGTCCAAAATGACATCGAAATGTCGTCTTCTCTATGTACTACTCTCGGATGCTGATCTGGTGATATCCAGAGCATAGATCAATTTTTGAGAAGAAAACTGCCCCATGCAGTTCATCCATCAACTCGTCAATGAGTGGGATAGGGTACTAATTTTTGATGGTTTTCTTGTTCAAGGCTCGGTAATCAATGCACATCCTCATGGTGCCATCCTTCTTCAGAACTAAGACAACTGAAGAAGCAAATGCGCTGCTGCTCGGTCTGATGTGTCCTATCACCAACAGTTCCTTAATTGCCTTCTCTATCTCATCCTTGAACCTCCTAGGATGACGATAGGGGGTGGTGATCATAGTTTTGCCCCCCTCCTCTAACTCAATGGTGTGCTCAAACCCCCTACCAGGTGGTCTCCCTGGTGGAATTGCCTCAAAGACATGCTGATGTCATCCCAATAAATTCTTGATCTCTGTATGGTAGTGTTGTTGACCTTCTGAATCCTTTTGAGTAGTGATCAAGCATTCTGCAGTATATGCTACCTCACCATGTCTAAATATTCTCTCCATCCTCTTGGCTGAAACTGTCCTGGGTGCTCCTGTCAACATACCTCTTATAACAACCTTATTCCCATCCTGATCTCTGAATCCCATTTCCAAGGTTTGGTAGTTGGTAGTGATTTTTCCCAAGGTAATCATCCACTAAACTCCTAACACCACCTCTGTGTTCGATAGGTCAACCACGTAAAATGTGTCTCTTACTATGTAGTTGCCTAACTTCATCTCTAAGTTTGGAATTCTGTCTAGACACTCCACTGTGTGGCCATTTGTTACCGTAACATCAAACCCCTCAAACTCCTCTGTTTGAAGTGCTCGTCTCAATACTAGTGAAGCGTCGATGAAGTTGTGGGTGGCCCCACCATCTATCAGGGAGATTGCCCATTGACCCTAAATAATCCCTCTAATACAGAGGGTATCATACCTGGGAACACTAGAAAGGGTCGCTATGACTCCTCCCTTTGTTGGTTTCCTCCTATTAGTCTACTTTGGCGGTTGTGGGACTATTGGAGGATGGGCTCCTACTGGTGTTGGTGGTCTATGGGGAAGTTGCTCCTCTGCTGGTGATGACTCCTCCTCTAAACTAGTGGATCCATTGTCCTGCTCCTCCTCCTCACTGTCCACGCTGTCTACTGCTACCTCAATATAATGAATCTCTCCCTTGCCCATGCACCTGTGGCCTAGGACCCAAGGATCTCTGCAGCTGAAGCAAATATTCTTCCTCATAAGCTCTCACCTAGTCTCATCATCCAAATTCTCCTTGCCCTTCCATTCTCTCTGAAATGGCTTCCTGTCTTGATCTCTCTGGGGCACAAATGGTTTGGAGAAAGTTTTAGTCTTTGGCACTGAGTCTGCCAGATCTCGAGTGCGGAGGATGGCATCCTGCAAAGTGGGGGGCCTGTATGCCTTCACCCATCCTCTCAAAGTCTCTGTGAGTTCTTCTAAGAATAGCATGATTATCCTAGGTTCTGATATATCTGTCACTGCCATGGCTACCCGCTGAAACTTTGTGATGAAGGCCTCTGCTATGCCAGTTTGTCTCAACTGGGCTAGATCCCTGAAGTGTATCTTGAGATCCTTCCTGTCAAACCTATCAATGAGCCTATTTGTAAACTCCCTATAGGAGGTGATGCGACTGTGACCTAATGCCACCAGTCCATGATACCACCACTCGTGTGTCTCACCCTCCAAGTGTAAGGTCGTGAAACTGATGGCCTCTGTCTCGATCATCTGGTTGAGCTTGTAATACGTGTCTAGCTTCTGTACCCAAGCTCTGGCGGTGTATTTGGACGATCCGTCGAAAGAAGGGATGGTGAGTTTCCCAACTTTTCAGATGAAATCGAGGTTATGCCCCTGCTGTTGTTGTGGTCCTCCCCTCTGCGACTATCTGGGGCGGTTCCTGAGTTTGAGTCCATAGTACTCGACTAAGGTCATGTCCTGATGGAAGTCATGACCCAATGCTGCGTACTCCCTCCTATACTCTGCAATGTCATCGGCATGAGTGGGTGGCCTCTGTGCTATTGGTGGCGGTGCTGCTACCGGGGGTTCCCTCTAGAAACTGGGAAACAAGGGTCTGGGAATCCTACTCGCAGAGGTGTATGTGTGAGAGGGTGACTGCGGTCTACTGCCTGCTCCCAAGTTCTCCTGTGCTGCATGCGGGACTTGTGTATCTGGGGTGCCCACTCTAGCCAATCTATCAACCACCTGTGCCAAGGACTGAGACATGGTCTGTTTACTAGCTAACATGTCGTTGATAACCTACATGAAAGCTGCCTCTAGATCTACGGGGGCCTTTCCATTGCCCTCTGGTCACTCATATTTGTCTCCTAGCATCCTCTCTGCCTCACGCTCAGCCTCATGCTCTGCCCTTCTCTCTGCTTCTCTATGTGCCTCTTCCTCTTCCTCTGAGCTAGGAGGAAAAGGGGGAAAATAAGTCCTATGCCTTCTTTCCTGATGTCTGTTGTAAGTGACATATTCATCACCTATGTGTTCACGCCCCTCTGGGTCTTCTACTGCACTCATTGTCTGTATTCACAGGCTGGCAGGACTAAAGCTCTGATACCACTGTAATGTTCCTGCCTTGGCTAGTCTAGGAAACACTGCTAATGTGTGTGTAGGATCAAAGGTTTACAACATATAAATGATCATAGAAATAATAGACGTGACAAAGGACTGCAAAGTTTATATTATGATATATTTGTGGATTACAAAATGGCCGAATGCAGCTGAATAACTAACAATACTTGACTAGATCAACATACAAAGGATCTTAGCCGGAATATAAATAAGCAACTGCGGCTGAATAAAATAACAACACTCGGCTAGATCAAAAGACAAAAGGATCTTAGCCAGAATACAAATAAGCAACTAAAATATAATACCCGGAATATGGGAGCATTGTGGAATCAATGAAGAATGATGGAAGACCTGGATGATCTTCCCGATGACTAGGGTGTGTCTTTCAACACCGAAATCATCCAACTGGTGTCTTCCTCCTGGAATACACTGAACTATCTCTCCTGAGATGCGCCTCTTCTCCTCAATGACAAGTCATAATTTGCATAATCATGAATTAGGTCGTTGACCCTTCCTTTATAGATTTCCAAAACCCTAAATCATGCCAAAACCCTAAATCATGCTGAAACCCTAATTCACTGTTGACTTCTATTTTTAGCTCATAATGACTTAAAAGAATTGTTAACCCTTGTTAGCTCAATGTCACTTTCTGAATATAACACCTATCACTGGAGTGACCTCTAGTAACCCTGTTTACCCCTCTTTGGCCCTGGCTATAGTCTAACGGGGTGGTTTAGACCATTAAGCCTCCTCTTCTGGAGCTCCTATTTGGAAAGGGACATTATATAACCCAAGGGATGGAATTCCCCTTCACTACTCATAGTCCCTCATGCATTTCCACTCCCCTCTAGAGATTTCAACAAAGAATAAACAAGAAATTGATTTGATGGGACTTTAGGAATTCTACAGTTGCAACATGAATTCTCCCAACAACCAAAACATCGGCTCCTTGGACGAACTTCGAGAACCTCATCACTTTTAGGAACACAACCTCTTCTCTACAAAATTACAGTTCCAAAATAGTAGGCAACATATCCACCCAACTTCCTTCAAGCTCTCATACTTAGAATACTATCGCTCATCCCCCTTTTAGTCCTCAAACTCCCAGTTAAAACCACTATTTATGCAAACACGTGAATGTACCAAAATTGGGTCTCCTACCCATACTAATTTTCTATATTTATCTTGTTTTCTTAACTTACACTCTTCTCCAAGCTGATTGTACTCATCCCCCTATTCTCTCAATAACTATGGGAAGTGACTCTCGCACCAACCCTCTTACATGAATTCAATGATTGGGCTCTAGAACACTCAACAACTAATGGAAGGTTCATGGCAAGGATAATTTAGATAAAATTAGAAAATGGGTCTTGGTTTACTTGATATGGGTAACTCTCCCCCTTGGACTCTTTTCCTCTTTTGTGGATACTTAGCCCCCAAGTATCCATCTATGTCCATATGCAATTGGAAATACATTTTATTCATTATATTTCAATTTATGCCATTTACATATTGGCTCTCGGCCATACATCACATTTACAATATACATTGTTTGGCTCTTGACCGCAAGCTATATTTACAGTACACATTGTTATTTTCAGGTTGAAAATAAAATGGATTTTACATTCCCCTCCACCTACAAACTATGATTTCTTCAGTGCACATAACCATACAATTCACACACACACACACACACACACACACAAACTACATCAAAATACATGATAATTTCACAACTTAATGACTCATGCAACTATTCCAACCCGCAATTCCCCTTTCCCCTCAAACCAAACATCGATTGGATAGGAAATCTCCGAATTGTAGCTCCAGGAATTCCATCTTGACAAAATAGAGTCTTCTCTTTCTTATGTACAAATGTACATTCAATTTTCTTCAAAATTTGTAAAAATGTGTGGGTATGCACCCCGCATGGCATCCTCGTGCTCCCATGTAGCATCTTTAGGTCTATAACATGTCCATTGAACCTTTACCAAGACAATGGATTTTTTCCTAAGAACTTTGATTTTCTAGTCCAAGATGCGCACTAGTTCCACCCAAAAATCCCCTTTGTCTTCCACCTGGATCACATTCCAATCAATCACATGATTAGGATCAGGTACATAAGTTTTTCATAAATACACATGGAACAGATTATGAATTCTCATGAATGTAGGTAATGCTAGCATGTATGCAACTGGTCCTATCTTTTCTAAGATCTCAAAAGGCCCACAATATCTCACTGCCAAATTTAGGAAAATTCCCAATTTCAACGAGCTTCTCTTGGATTTAACCTTTAAAAACAAATGCTCTCCCACTTTGAATTCTCTGTTTGTTTTATTTTTATCAACATAGCTCTTTTTCTGATATTGTGAATATTTCAAATTTTGTCGAATCTTTACTATATGTTCTTCCATTTCCTTTAACAATTCTTCCCCAATCACAACTCTATCGACTGGGTTATCCCAACTTACTTGTGTGTTGCATTTTATTCCATACAATGCTTCAAACAAGTTCATATTCAATGATTCATGATACCCATTGTTGTATGCAAACTCAACTAAATGGATGTAGTCCTCCCACTTAGAAGGCTTGTCCATTACATACATTCTCAACATATCTTTAATTATCTGATTAATTCTCTCTATTTTCCCATCTGAATCTAGATGATATGTCATGCTGAAACTTAAATTTGTTCCAATTCCTTTAAACAACCCCTTCCAAAAATCAAAAGTGAACTTAGGGTCTTGATCTGATACTACTGTCTTTAGCACACCATGTAGTCTTGAAACTTCTCTCATATAAATTTCTTCAATATTGGCTGCCATATGAGTTACTTTTATAGGAATGAAATGTGTAGGCTTTGAAAGCTTGACCACCACTACCATAATAGAATCATATTTCCTTTGTGTTCTAGGAAATTTGGTAATAAAATATATTGTAACAACTTCCTATTTCCATTCAGGAATAGGAAATGGTTGCAACAATCTTGTTGGATTTCTATGTTTAGCCTTTAATATTTGACGTTCCATGCATCTGGCCAAATAATAGGTGACATTTTTCTTCATACCAGGCCAAACATATTGGCCTCTTATGGCTATAATAGTTTTCTAATATCCTGGATGTCCAACGTATGACACATTATGCATCTCCTTTAGAACCAAATTTCTCAATCCCTGAGAATTGGGGACATAAACTCTATTCTGAAATAAGAGGATTCCATCCTCTTCTAGATAGTAATCCTTATATTTATGTTGTATATTACCCTGTTGTAATCTTTGTTTAACTAGCGCATAATGTTGATCTGTTGTTACAACTTATGGAATTTTATCTTTTAAATCTGTTATGTACATACTAATGGCTATAACATGCATTTTATGCACCCTTCTACTGAGTGCATCAACCACGTTATTCTCTTTTCCATTTATGTGCTTGATATCAAAGTTGTATTCACTAAGAAATTTCATCCATCTAGTTTGTCTAACATTTAGTGTTGGTTATTCAAATAGATATTTCATACCACTATGGTCTATCCTTCATTCAAATTTTATGCCCATAAGATAATGCCTCCACATCCTTCAGGCATGTACTATGGATGTTAAATCTAAGTCACGTGTAGCATAATTTAACTTGTTTTCTTTCAATTTTATGGACTCATAACATATTACATGTCCATTTTGCATAAGAACTCCACTCGATCCCTTCCTTGCATGCATCTGTGCACACAACAAAATACTCATCTGGATCTGCAACTTTCAAAATAGGTGCACTAGTCAACAGATCCTTTAAGCATTGGAAATTTTCTTCACATTTAGCACTCCATTCAATCTTTACTCCTTTATTTTGCAAATATGTTATTGAGTGTGCAATTTTGGAGAATCTCGTAATGAATTTCCTATAGTAACCAACTAGACCCATATATGATCTAACCTCTGAAATGTTTGTTGGTGCTGTCCAACTCTTGATTGCTTCAAACTTTTATGGATCTACTGCCATGCCCTCTTCTGAGACAATGTGACACAAATAATGGATAGATGTTTTTGATAAAAATTTCATTTACTTAATTTGACATAAAATTGGTGTTCTCTTAATACTTGTAACACCATCCTCAAATATCTCTCATGCTCTTCCTCTGTCTTGAAGTAAATAAGAATATCATCCAAGAATACAATGAAAAACATGTCCAGGAAATATCTGAACACCCCATTCATCAAAGACATAAATGTAGGCAGTGCATTTGTTAACCCAAGAGCCACCACAAATTCATATTGTCCATACCTTGTCCTAGAGGTTGTTTTGCTGATATCCCCTTCTTTTATTCTTACTTGATGATAGCTTGACCTCAAGTCAATATTGGAGAATATCTTTTCTCCTTTCAGCTGATAAAAAATATCATCAATCCTTGGCAAAGGATACTTATTCTTAATTGTAACTTTGTTCAGTTGTCTGAAGTCAATACATAAGCTCAATGTTCCATCTTTCTTCCTGACAAAAAGAACGGGGCACCCCAAGGAGAAACACTTGGGTGTATGTACCCTTTTTTTAACAACTCTTCTAGTTGCATTTGCAACTCTTTTGGCTATAGTGTGCTCATTCTATAAGGATCCTTGGATACTGGGGCAGCTCCACGCATTAATTCAATAGAAAAATCTATATACCTCTTTGGTGGCAATCTTGGAAACTCCGCAAAAATGTCTTCAAAATCCTTTAGGACTGGATAATCCTCAAGAATCAACTCATTATCCTTCATTGGATCTTAAATATGGGATGCATATATTTGGCACCATTTTCTAAAGCTTCTTTTTATTTACAATGTTGAAATCTCTCGAACAGATATAGGCCTGTGAATACCTTGCATTGTCCTTGAATTCCCTTCTTCATCCAGACATGTGAAAACCTTGTTATAACAATCTAAAAAAACACAATGCTTTTCCAGCCAATCAAGCAGTCATAATACCCAAGCGGTATGATGTTAAGGTCTTCCTTAGTGTTAGTTCCGTTCATGTTTATATGCCATTGTTTAACAAGCTCACTAATTCTTTTCTTGGTTCCAGTAGCTAGATGAACTAACCAAGAGTTTTCATACTTACATTTCTTTAATTTAAATCTTTCAACTAGATTTGGATCTATATAACTATGATTAGCTACATAATCAATTAATATGGTTGTGGGATTATTATCAATCTTACCTTCCACTTCGATCATGTGGGATTGATAGTCTTCTTATCTATTGTCCAAGGCTGCATAGATCCTTGGCATGTTTTTTCCCATGTCCTCTATTGTCTCCTCCTTCTTGGCGCTATGAAAAATATTCATCTTGTTTCCTCGGTGAGGACAATATTTATACATTTTATCTCCTTCACATCCCCAACACTTTATGAGCTGCTTCCTTAGCCTCTTTCCCAAGGACTCTGTCATTTTATGATCACCTTGAGATGGCTTCCTTTGCTGATATGATTGAGATCCATTATTCATGAAAGGTGGATTGAATTCTTTCTTTCTTTGAACCATATTTCATTTCTTCTTGTCATCCCAAGCCCTTTGGAAAACTGAATTTCCTATATTTTGCTCATATAAATACTTGTCTTTTCTTATGGCTTCTTCTAAATTATTGGATTCATCAAACTAAATTTTATCGCATTAAAAGGATGACACTCCACTTAGTAACCTATGAATTTTGACCTTCGCATATTTGATGAAGTTCACATACATGAGAAGTTCCAAGAACTTTCTCTCATATTCATCCATGGTCATGTTCCCAAGCTTGAGTTCAAATAACTCTTGCATCTTCTTGTCATAACAATGCTCTGACAAGTACTACTGCTGAAAATATTTCTTGAATTGCTTCCAAGAAATTATTTTCTCATCAAGGTGATTAACTTGCTTCAATCAGTCCAACCACATGGATACCTTCCCTTGAAGGTGGTAGGCTGCAATTTTGGATTCTGCATTTGATGAGTCATTATGAAATTGGAAATATTTCCTTATTCCCAGTAACTATGCTTATGCATCTTCACCTTTCTTTTTTCTCCATCAAATGATGGTGGTTTAATCCTCCTTAATTCTCATTGCAAGTTATCTGATCCGTGTCTCCTTCTCTAATGCCTGACATGAGATATACTTGAGTTTCTTTCCGACCTTGAATGTGCATATTTTATTTGGTCTAGTGCCCTGGGGAATGATGATGATGTCGATGTATGCTAATACTCCTTGATTGTTTAGATCCTCCACGATCATCCCTCCTATCATGAGACCTAGGAACCTCCCCTTTCTTGGCCCTAGATTATTTCAAAAAAAAAATTATGGGTTGAAAAACATATTCTATTCCTCAAGTCCTTTCCATTGACTATTCATTTTCTCCAATCTGAGATTTGAGCTGGAAGTTATGGTCGCATAATAGTGAAGGAATATTCATTAGCATATGTAATGTAGTAGCAAAGCTCAGCAGCCATCTGATCATTGTTTGATTAGATCTTCATTGTTGGTCTGTATTGATGGATTTGTCCCAGATCTAAGTCATATCTCTTCTTCATTTTGGGCTTCCACGATCTCCAATTTGTACCCTCTAGCTCCACCGCACTCACTTTGCACTTATACTTAGATTATTTTCCTTAAGTTATCGTGGTTTCATGAGTCCATTTCATTCTTATTATAACTTTTGCTTCCTCCAAAAGGCATCGTGATGTTCCACGGTATCCATTATATACCTATACTTAGTCATTTTCTCTAAGATCTCACCACGGGTTTGTAGTCATTTTCTTATGCTTCATCACCTCTGCGATATACTTCACACTTGCGAAGTCTTGACACTTAGTCAAATTTCGAATTTCACTGCGGGTTCAAGTGATCCCATATTTATTTTACTCTTAGAACTCCATCCACCCATCCGACCAACCAATCCTTAGGACTTAGCCGATTTTCCACTTCTTACCGCCGGTTCGCGGGGATACCATACCTCTTTCCATACCCCTGATTCTCTTTGCGCTCCACGATAGCTTAAGACTTAGAAAAATTCCAAGATCTTACCACAGTTTTGTGGGACTAACAGTTGTCCTACCACATGGCTCCACATCACCTGCCAACTGTAATCCCATCCAACATGTACCTTCCTCTGTGGAAGTACATGTATTTCTACTACCACATCAACTAACACATGGCTTCCACATCATGTCGATGTCATCGTACGAAAACACCCACATTTTTTCGATTTTACTTATTTTCAAAATCTTCCCAAGAGGCTCAATTTCACAATTAGTTTTGTGGCTGCCATTAGAGATTGTAATTGGCCCATGCAGGCTCAATGTTGAAAACTGGGCTCTGATACCACTTTGTAACATACCCATCCCTAGCTAGGTCATGTCACTACTAAAATGATCTAATGAAATTTATGACATCAATATAAAATGATAAAATTAACTTATGTTATCGGACTAATCGGTAAGTGCGGACACAAACAAATCTCCCTAACTTCCACAGGAAACTAGAACAAAACAATACATAATACACACTTCACCTTAAACTTCATTGCTATATAAACTAGTTTAGAGAGGTACAAGTGACATACATTTTAAACGATGCTTGATCCTCGTTAGTCTCTATTAGGGTCCTAACCCACACATAGGTAGAAAAATATATTCGGATGTAATAAAGGCCAATATTAATAAGGCCTTGCAATAAAATAGAATAAGTCGAATGTAAGAAGACCTAATAGAAGCTTCCGCTTCTAGAAGGATCTTCCTCTAGATGCTTCTTTTGATAGACATATTTAGTATAAATAGGAGTCGAGGGCATGAGAACCCTAGATTAGATATTATTGTAATAGATCTCTTCTCGACTGGAGGTTGCCCCCTCGAAGAGGCCCGTGAACATTGCTCTTAGAATCAAAGTGTTATTTCTGTTGTTATCTTATATCATTTTAGTGTTATTGTGGTGATTGTTCTGGTTATATTGTTGTTATTCTGCCATTTCTAGCATTTTATTTCTATTCTACATACTTTTTATATCTGGTATATTACAAGTGGTATCAGAGCACTTTCCTTGGCAGAAATTGTGGGTAATTTTTTTTCAGGGTAGAGACGTATTCTGGCGTCTTTAAGCCACAGATATTTGTCGTTATGCGCATAAACCCATGGTTGAGGGATTCATACACGCAAGAAATACAAGTGGTACTTAAGCACACATCTATTGGCCACCCTTGTAACCCATGTTGGTATCCCTTCGAGTGGTAGCGCATCATACAACACATGTGTACGGATCGACCTAGATTACCTGAAGCCCTCTTTAGATAAATCGATCGGTTGCCTGACTGCTATAGTGCCATCGAGAACAACACTCAAGAAGATACTCTCTAGTACATGGGTAGTCGGGTAGTACGGCTAAGGGTACGGTCTATCCTCCTTAGTTAGAGCCCTGAGATATTGGGTCGAGTACTACTGTTGGACCCCACACGTATGTGAAGGTGGGTCAAATAAAGGGTTATCTGTAGGGATATGCAGCTTGGTGCAGAGCTTGAATCTGTCATTTCGATGCTCTGCACCAAGCTGCATATCCCTACAGATAACCCTTTATCTGACCCACCTTCACATACTAAAGTTGAAAATTCCTCGCATTCCCATAACTTTCAACACCATCACTTTCAACGTGACCTACGCCTCCCGTGGGTGGATGTGACCAAATTTGATGGCTCGGATCCCACTGGTTAGGTAACCCAAATGGAACATTATTTCTCTTTATACGACATTACAGATGACTTGGGCAAACTCCGGTATGGTGTTCTCCATCTAGATCAAGAGGGTTGGCAATGGTGGCAATGGAGAAAAAACTTCTCATCAAGGGTATATTTCTTGGACACACTTTGTGGCAGAGATTTATGAACGCTTTAACATTGACACCAACCATTTGGGCCATTTGACAAAGTTGAAACAATCAGGAACAGTGGAAGACTTTATAGCTTCCTTTGAGCACCTGGCTTTTTGGACAGAGGGCATGTTTGATGCCTTTTTCCGAGAGTGTTTTATTAGTGGCCTCAAGGATGAGATTCAGGCCCATGTCCTCATGGCTCGACCTTGGAGTTGGGTGGACGCTAATAAAATAGCTAAAGAAGCACAACATGTTGTATATTCTCAAAACCGGAAACCCTCATTTATCCCTCGCACTAAACCAGTAAATCCCACTACTCCCTCCGCTCCACTAAAAATCCAAAAATTGACCAGGGATGAAATGGTTGAACGCCAACTCAAAGGCCTTTGTTATAATTGTGATGAAAAATATTTCCCAGGCCACAAGTGTAAGGAACAAAAACTTTTTATGGCCATCTCAGAGGATATTTCGGAAGACGATGTTGAAACTCCCCTTGTGTCCGAGTCAGCTGAAATCATTGACATAACCCCTCCCTCAGACCCTCCCAAAGTAGAACAGGTCATTTCCCTCAATGCTCTCACTGGATTTTCCGCTCCCCAAACCCTCAAGCTAATTGGTTAGATCAAGCATAGGAAGTTCATCATTCTGGTTGATAGTGGCAGCACCCATAATTTTATTCATCACCGCATTACCCAAGAAACTCATTGCTACATCCATGTCATCAATAATTTCCAAATCATGATTGCCAATGGTGGCTCCGTGAAATGTGGAGGGCATTGTGAAAATTTGTGTCTCCAAATTGGTGACTACCACCTGAAATCTCATATGTTTGCTATCAACATGGGCAGTTGTGACATTGTGTTGGGTGCAGACTAGCTAAGGACTTTGGGTCCCATTCTCATGGATTTTAAGGAATTAACCATGCAATTTGACCAGGAGGGCCACCAATATAAGTTCCAAGGCATCACCACTGGTTCACCTAAGATCATTAGTTTCCATTGCATGGAAAAGCTGCTAAAAAAAGGTCATTCTGGTGTTATTGCCCAACTCCATGCCATACAAGCAAAAGAGACACCCTCGGTGCCGCAAGACCTCCAATCCATCCTTTCTAAACATCAAGTGGTCTTTTCCACTCCCCAGGGACTCCCTCCTTCCCATGGTGTTCATGATCATTCCATTCCCCTTGTACCAGGAAGCCTTCCTCCCAATA
>ML791589.1:99703-139473 GCA_009831015.1 Picea engelmannii
AGCCATACATCACATTTAGAATATACATCGCTTGGCTCTTGGCCACAAGCTATATTTACAGTACACATTGCTATTTTGGGGTTGAAAATGGGGATGTTACAAGTTCTAACTTATTCAAAATAAATAAATCCTTCTTGAAAATGAAACTAAAGCTACAACCAATAAACTAATACAACCAGAAATTAAAATAGCAAATGATGAACAGTGAATTAAAACTTATGAACAACAAGTCATTAGTAAATGATAGATACAATGATTTGAAAAATGAAAATACATTTATGGAATATATATCAGCAGTAAACTACAACAAATTTACATAGAACACAATGATGTACATAATGAAGAATGGAGGCCCTCCAAGCCTCAAACTGAGCATTCAAGAACTAGCATCTAGAAAAACTCAGAATAACTTCATATATTAATGAGATGAAATGGTACAGAGCTTCAACAAGTTGTTTGGAAACCAAAAGCTGCAACAGAGTCCTGAAACTAGAAATCTAATTCTCCCTTTGGCTACCAAAATAAGGTTCATATATACAATAAGGGATGTAACCATAAGCCAATAAAGACTCTCTGCAATAATTACAAAACTACCATATCCTAAAAGGACTGATTCGTTTAAGATCTGGTGGAAATCCCACGATTTTATGAAGAAACTCAAATTGCAGATTTCTCTACTATAAAATCTGCTGCAGAGTGGCTGAGTTGACCATGTGTTGAGCAACATGTTTTTGGATCATTCTAGTGCATCCAATAGGTCACTATCCATGCCATGAAACTAAGGAACACGCTCCAAGTGCCCACTTCACCCAGATCATCCTACACATATCTCGATGATGGAGAAATTACAAGATCTGCTCTGTTATGGTAAAAACTGATAAAATCCAAATTGTTAACTATATTCAAATGTTGATTTTAATCAATTAAAAAAAATGTTTACGTATTTATTCCTTAAAAATGTTTTTATTGATTTGAAGTGAGTGGAAAGTGAGGTAAAATGGCGAGATATAGAGGCAAAAATTTCATGGGTAAGAAGATTTTAGCTAACAAGTTAGAGTGCTAACATTTTCCCCTAGCTTGTTCTTTTGCATGTCCCATGCAAACCAAAATTTTAACAAAATTGTGTTCCTTTCTCTTTTCTAAATATCTTTTGCTTCTATAAGTAGGAAATCCACATTAGATGTGGATGTCTTACTAGCTTTTGTTTGTTGTCTTTTTGTAGTTTTGATCTCTGTCTTTGTTGCTTGTGGCTCCTCATGCCTCCTTAATATGTACCTCTATGAAGATGGGCTTGCTATTTGAGTTTGTCCCTGAAGTAGTTTATGATTTTCTTCCTTTAGCAATTTAAGTTCTTCTTTGAGCTGGCACATGATCTTCTCCCAATACTGAAGACTCAGTTATCAACCCCTCAGTGAAGAGCATCATGAGTCTGTTTGGTAAACTATCTTGCACCATCACGACCAACCTCTGAAATTCTTCAATTAATGCCTCAGCCATACCTATTTGTCTAAGCTGTATGAGCTCCCTGAAGTGTAGCTCTAGATCCCCCTGATCAAATCTATCAATGAGCCTCTGTGTGAACTTCTTGTAGGACATTATCTGACTGTGACATAGTGTGGTGAGTCCATGGTACCACCAATCATGAGCCTTTCCATCCAAGTACATGGTGGAAAAATTGATGGCCTCCATCTCCCTCATGGGATTAAGCTGTAGATAGGTATCCAACTTTTTCACCCATGCTTCTGCTGTCATCTTGGCCGTACCATCAAAGTATGGTTCTCCATCTTCCCTAATCTTCGTTCAAACTCAAAACTTCTTCTGTGGTTCTTCCTAGGCTTATTCCTAAACTTGAGTTGGCAATATTGATCCAAGGACATTTGTCTTTGAATGATCATGTCTAGGCCATAGTACTCCTTGGTAAAGTGTGCCATATGCTCCACAAAGTCGTCCACATGTTCCTGTTGCACCTGTCCATCTGTGAATGTAGGCAAATATGGCCTAGGGTTAGCCCTGCTACCCATTTGTCTATATGATGTGCCTCCTCCCTAGCTTCCCTCAGATTTGGGAGTTTTCTCCGGGTTGTATCTAGTTTCACCATGGGATCCACCAGATCCATCATATCCACCAGATCCACCAGATCCACCAGCCACCTTGTTTCCATACGTCTCAGGGTATTTCCCTTTACGAGTCATCTGCATCAGTAGCTGGGTGATTATTGTCTGGTTCTCATCAATTTTTTTCAGACTCCCATCTACCTTATTTAGGGTTTCAGTGATCTAGCCCTATTCCCTTCGGCTAGTATCTTGGCTCTCCTGCAAATGATGTACCAAGTTGCTTTCCGTGAGATTTAGGATTTTCTAGAATTCGACTGCCAAGTAGGCCAAGCCTTGTGGCTCATGGTCATCTCCTGAGCCCTCCATTTCGGCTTCTATTTCACTGGTTTGTTTCTTCCTTCTGGCCATAAAGATACCACTGTACCTCTGCAGGCACTAATCCCTCCACAAGTTTGGAGGATCAAAGCTCTGATACCACTGTAATGATCCCAAGCCAAGTTTTTCTTGAAATCACTAACTAATTACTGATTTGATTGTTATCTATTGTGTATGAAGGTTGGCCTTGAAAATTTCATCCTTAGGGTTTATTCATTTATCCATTCATAGGTTATACAAGCATCATTGGAAATATATGAAGATCATCAACATTACACAAGATAGAGACCACAAGAAAATAGCTAAACTTTATTATAAGAAAGTAAGCACCTGATACAATAGAGAAGCAGATTTGAAGTAGATGGCTTCAAGACAATAAGGGAGCTGCATACAAAATTCTCCCAGATCTACAAATCAAGCCTCTCAAAGGCTGGTATAGAACCTGAGCGCTCAACTGCAAAACCATGGTTTTAGCCTAACCCTCAAACCATTGGTACAACCCTACTGAAGACAAGAACCCTAGTGGTTTGGACCTCCTAAAGATCAACCCCTTGAAACACTTCCAAACTCTCCTCAATGATAGATCAAGGTAGTGGAGGCCTCCTCCTGAAGTATGAGGTCCAAACACTGAAACGTCCTCTCCAATCTGCAGAAACCCTAGGAGTGTATGACTCTTTTGCAACTCTGAATAAGGCCAATAGTACGACCCCGCTGAATGTGTTCTCTTTATGGTTTGAACCTCTCCCAGATGGTATATCAATCACCTAGAAGTACTTGAGAGAAGTCTCAAGGTCTGATCTAGACTCTAGCCTCCTAGATTTGAGAAATATTGAATCACAATTCGTAACCTTCCTCTTGAAAATCATCCTCACCTACAATAGATGATAAGGACATGATAAATCCTCCAAGAAGCCTTCAAACTGATGAGAAATACCTTGCAAGCAAGACCCTAATGCTAGAATATTCTCTAGCCTCTTCCTTATGCTGAAACGACCCCTTCCTTCACATTTGGTGTGCCCCTACAATAAAACCCTAGCTCGTACGACCCTGCTCATCCAAATGGTACAACCCTGCTAGTCCTCTTGGATAGATGATGATGATAGAATGGTGTGGGTGGAGTATTTCATCCCTGAGACCAATCTTGGAGCAAGGTGAGTGGAATATTTCACCACTGAATTGCTCACTAGGGTTTGTAATATCAAAACCCTCAAAACTGTATGCTCAAGAGCATCAACAAGCAAAATACCAAAATCCAGAATGAATAATAGGTGCGCCCCAACCTTCTATTTATACTTTTCTTCTATTTCTCTGTTGATTTAGGTTAACTCCTAGGTTTAACTCCTCCAGTGCTTCTATTTGTTCATTGAGTTATCTTTTAACTCTTTTTTACCTTTTCATCGGGTCAACTTAAGAATATAACCTTAGTTTGGTTGACCTTTCCCTTTAGTGTGAGACTATGGCTTAGTGGGGATGCCTAGACCACTGAGTCTCCTCAATACCTCTTCATCAAGAGGTGGGGGAAATTACAGTCTCCCATGCTAGAAATTGTTTTTCCTCAAGAAATTCCAAACCTGTTTCTCTCACCACTTGTTCATTTTCCCATGTGGCATCCTCAATGGGTAGATCCTTCCACCTGATCAAGTATTCTTTGATGCTTCTCTTCCTGAGTCTCTTCTCCCGCACCTCTAGCATCTCCTCTGGAATAAAAAAAAATGCCCTTCTTCATACATGGGAGGTAGGACCTCGATGGGTGTGATGTGTTGGCCTATGGCCTTCTTCAGGAAGGACACATGGAAGACATTGTGTATCCTATTGCCCTGTGGTAGCTCCAACTCATAAGCTATAGCCCCTATCTTCCTACTAACCCTGTAGGGCCCAAAGAAGCGTGGTTGTAGCTTCTCTGCTCTGCTTATTTTTATAGAAGCCTGTCTATATGGTTGGAGCCTTAGATAGACTAAGTCACCTACCTCAAAGGTGTGCTCAACCCTGTTCTTGTATTCTTGGACCTTCTACTAGCTTTGTGCTCTCTGTAGACGATCCTTCAACTCCTTGAGAATGTCTTGGCTCTGTTGTACCCAATCATGTACCATAGGTGCCCTTCTTTCACCGAAATCAATCTCGACAAAAGATAGTGGGTTATAGCTGTACAAAGCCCTGAATGGTGACATGCCAATGGACACGTGTTGGGTGGTGTTGTAGCAGTATTCTCCTAAGTGCAGCCATCTGACCAACACCTTATGCTGCCTTGCTACATAGTTCCTGAGGTAACCTTCTACCCACTTGTTGACTATCTTGGTCTGCCCATCCGTCTGAGGGTGATAGATGGTACTAGGGGTCAAGGTCATACCAACCAATCTGAACAAATCCTCCCAAAAGGTAATCATGAAACTGCTATCCCTCTCACTGACAATGGTTTTGGGTAGGTCCTGCAACCTGAGAATATCCTTGAAAAATAGTTCAGCCACCTGAGTTGTGTTGAAATCTGTGGCTATGGAGAAGAAGTGTGAAAATTTTGTCAACCTATCCACCACCACAAAAATGCAGTCGTGCCCTTGTGTTCTTGGCAACCCAATGATGAAATCCATGGATATGCTTTCCCACTTGTGCTCTGGAATGGGTAAGCATTGTAGCAACCCTTCTGGGTGGGTATGCTCATCCTTGTTCATATGGCATGTTGTACACTCCTTCACATGATTTATTACATCCTCCTTAAGGACCTTCCATGAGAACCTCTCCCTTACCTTCTTATACATCTTACTGATCCCTTGGTTCCCTACCATCGGTGAGTCATGACATGCCTGCAATACCTTGGCCTTGAAGGTCGATCCAGGAAGAAAAAATATTCTTCCCTTGTAGTAGATGAGGTCATTAATAATCCCGAAGTTATCATACTGTACCTTCCCATCCAATAAATGACAAGTGACTTGATCCTTCACATACTCCAACACCAATTGGTCTTTCCAGTCAACCGATACACCAGTCATGGCAAACATGGATGGCCTCCTAGACAATGCATCAACCACCATGTTGTTCTTCACTTTGACAAATTCAATATCAAAGTCGTAAGCTTGTATTCTTCTTACCCATTTTTGTTGTCTCTCATTCAAGTCCTTCTACTCTAATAATTATTTGAGACTATTATGATCTGATTTGACCACAAACTGTGTACCTACCAGGTATTGCCGGAATTTGGCTAGTGCATGCATGATAGCCAACATTTCTTTGTCATAAATGCAGTAGATTATCTTAGGACCCCTGAGTTTCCAGCTCTCATAGGTGAGAGGGTGCTTGTTCTGCATCAGTACGACCCCTATCCCTTCTCCTGAGGCATCACACTCCAAGGTGAAGAGTAGGCCGAAATCTGGAAGGGCTAGGACTAGGCACGTACTCATCACCTTCTTCATCTTGTCCATCATCATTTGAGCCTCCTCATTCCATTTGAAGGCTCCTTTCTTGGTCAAATCGATCAAGGGTGCACACAGTTGAGAAAACCCCTTAACAAATTTCCTATAGTACATGCATATGCCCATAAATCCTCTCAATTTTGTGAGTGTTTTGGGAGTAGGCCATTCCATGATGGATTTTATTTTCTCCTGGTGTACATGTACCCCTTTTGCTCCAATGATGTGCCCTAAGTAAAGCACCTCTGTCATTCCAAAATCACATTTGGACTCGTTAGCGTATAGCGATTGTTCCTCCATGATTGACAAAATTTGTTCCACATGCCTGAGATGTTCCTCCCACATCTTATTGTAAATGAGAAAGTCATAAAAAAATACCAGCAGGTGCTTCCTCAGCTGCTTGTTGAACACATGGTTCATACAAGATTGGAGCGTAGTTGGGGCATTGGTTAACCCAAAGGGCATCACCAAAAACTCGTAATGGTCGTAATGACACATGAACATTGTTTTAGATATGTCCTCCTCCCTCATATTGATTTGATGATAGCCAAAACGAAGGTCAATCTTTGTGAAGTAGAAAACTCCATGCAATTTTTCCAGCAGCTCATCAATCCTTGGTATCGAGTACCTATTTTTGATTGTATTTTTATTCAAGGCCCTGAAGTCAATGCACATCCTCATAGTGCCATATTTCTTCTTTACCAGCACTACTGAAGAAGAAAAAGGGATAGTACTTGGCGTGATGTACCCCATGTCCAAAAGTTCCTTGATGGCCTTCTCTATCTCATCTTTGTACTTCTTTGGATGTTTGTACGGTGTGGTAATGACTGGTTTGGCTCCTTCCTCTAGGTCAATAATGTGCTCAAACCCCCTGTTTGGTGTTACCCCTGGGGGGATCAGTCCAAACACCTTGTGGTGTTTGTCAAGGATTTCTTGGATCTCTGGGGTGTAGTGAACCTTTCCCTGCTCATCCACAAGTGCTGAAATCTTGCATTCTGTTGCGTACACTATCTCATCTCTTCGGAAGATGGCCTCAATACTCTTGGCCGTGACCACCTTTGAAACATTCCCTGTCATGCCCCAAAGCACTACTTTTCGTCCACCCTCTTCTGTAAATGACATATCCATGGTTTTGTAGTTGGTGGTGATAGTCCCCAATGTATTGAGCCACTGAAATCTAAGGATGATGTTGGTATCTGGAAGGTCCATGACATAGACATCCTGTAACAGCTCATGCCTACCCAAGGTAAGCTTCATGCCAGGAATGTATCTGTCACAAGGCATAATGCTTCCACCTACTACCTCCACCTTGAACCCTTCAAAATCTACTATGGCTATATGGCTCCTTTTTAGCAATGATGAATCAATGAAGTTATGAGAGGCTCCCCCATCAATCATAACTGATACCTCCTGTCCCTACAAGACTCCGCTCATCCGAAAGGTGTTGTACTTGGGTACTCCACTGATAGATGCCAAGGTCGTCGTACTGTCCTATCTTGTGCTCTCTTCCTCTGCTGCCTCAATGGTTTCGGCCTCAATGTTCTGTACCTAGCCGATCTCTTCCTCCTCGTTGTTTGAAGTGACCTCTATATAGTGCACTTGACCATGACCCATGCATTTGTGTGCTGGGTTCCATGGTTCTTTCCAAGTGAAGCAAAGTTGCTTCCTCCTTAGCTCCCTCCTGGTATTCTCATCCACTCTGCCACAACCCCTATCAAAACCCCTTGGGTAACGTCCTCCCTAGTGCATTGGAGGCCTCTGGTCTCTTCCTCCTGTGTTAAGAGGTGGTCTAGGTATAAATTTCGGCCTAGCAGCTGGCCCTAGGTCCCTCTTCCTCTAGATAGCATCCTGTAGGTTGGTAGGCTTAAAATATTTTACCCATCCCTTCAAGGGTTCCATCAAGCACTCAGTGAAGAGCATCATGAGTCTGGTTGGTGAAATATCTTGTACCATCACGACCAACCTAGGAAATTCTTCAATGAATGCCTCAGTCGTACCTGTTTGTCTAAGTTGTGTGAATTCCCTAAAGTGTAGCTCTGGATCACCCAGATCAAATCTATCAATGAGCCTCTGTGTGAACTCTGTGTATGACATTATCTGACTATGACCTAGTGTGGTGAGTCCATGGTACCACCGATCGTGAGCCTTTCCATCCAAGTACATGGTGTAAAACTTGATGGCCTCCATATCCCTCATGGGATTAAGCTATAGATAGGTATCCATGTTGTTCACTTATGCTTGTGCTATCATATTGGCCATACTATCAAAGTATGGTATCTCTATCTTCTCTGCTCTTCATTCAAAATCAAAACTATTTCTGTGGTTTGTCTTGGGCTTATTCCTAAACTAGAGTTGGCAATATTGATCCAGGGGCATCTGTCTCTAAATGATCATGTACAGGCCGTAGTAATACTTGGTACACTATGCCATTTTCTCCACAAAGTTGTCCACCTATTCCTGTTGCACCAGTCCATCTGTGAATGTAGGCAAGTATGGCCTAGGGTTAGCCTTTCTACCCATTTGTCCATATGATGTTCCTCATCCTTGGCTTCCTTCATATCTGGGAGTTTTCTCCAGGTTGTATCTAGTTTCACCATGGGATCCACCAGATCCACCAGCCACCTTGTTTCCATACATCTCAGGGTCTTTCCCTTTATGAGTCATCTGCATCAATAGTTGGGTGATTATCATCTGGTTCTCATCAATTTGTTTTAGACTCCCATCTACCTTCTTTAGGGTTTCAGTGATCTTAGCCTATTCCCTTCGGCTAGTCTCCTAGCTCTCCTGCAAATGATGGAAAAAGTTGTTTTCCATGAGATTTAGGGTTTTTTGGAATTCGATTGCCAAGTAGGCCAAGCCTTGTGGATCACAGTCATCTCCTGAACCCTCCATTTCAGCTTCTGTTTCACTGGTTTGTTTCTTCCTCCTACCGATAAAGATCCCACTGTACCTCTGCATGTGCTAATCCCTCCACAGGTTTGGAGGATCAAAGCTCTGATACCACTGTAATGATCCCAAGCCAATTGTTTCTTGCAATCACTAACTAATTACTGATTTTATTTTTATCTCTTGTGTATGCAGTTGGCCTTGAACATTTCATCCTTAGGTTTTATTCAGTTATCCATTCATAGGTTATACAAACATCATTGCAAATATATGAAGATAATAAACATTACACAAGATAGAGACCACAAGAAAATAGCTAAACTTTATTATAAGAAAACAAGCACCTGTTACAATAGAGAAGCAGATATAAAGTAGATGGCTTCAAGAAAATAAGGGAGTTGCATACAAAATGCTCCAAGAGCTACAAATCAAGCCTCCCAACGGATGGTATAGAACATGAGCGCTCAACTGCAAAACCATGGTTTTAGCCTAACCCTCAAGCCATTGGTACGACCCTACTAACTGCTAGTACAGACCTACTAAAGACAAGAACCCGAATGGTTCGGCCCTTCTGAAGATCAACCCCTACAAACACTGCCTCAAAGGTGCGCTCAACCCTGTGCTTGTCTTCTTGAAACTTCTGCTGGTTTTGTGCTCTCTATAGATGATCCTTCAACTCCTTGAGAATGTCTTGGCTCTGTTGTACCCAATCCTGTACCATAGGTGCCCTACTGTCACTGAAATCAATCTCAACAAAAGATAGTGGGTCATAGCTGTACAAAGCCCTGAATGGTGACATGCCAATGGACACATGTTGGGTGGTGTTGTAGCAGTATTCGCCTAAGTGCAACCATCTGATCCAGGCCTTTTTCTGCCCTGCTACATAGTTCATGAGGTAACATTCTACCCACTTGTTGACTATCTCAATTTTCCCATCTGTCTGTGGGTGATAGCTGGTACTAGAGGTCAAGGTCCTACCAACCAATATGAGCAAATACTGCCTAAAGGTACTCATGAACCTGCTATCCCTGTCACTAACAATGGTTTTGGGTAGGCCATGCAACCTGAATATCTCATTGAAAAATAGTTCGGCCACCTAAGCTGCACTAAAATTTCATCAACCCATCCACCACCACAAAAATGTAGTCCTTCCCTTGTGTTCTTGGCAACCCTGTGATGAAATCCATGGATATGCTTTCTGACTTGTGCTTTGGAATGGGTAAGGGTTGTAGCAACCATGCTGGGTGGGTATGTTCATCCTTGTTCATATGGCATGTCATACACTCCTTCAAATGATTTATTACATCCTCCTTAAGGACCTTCCATGAGAACCTCTCCCTTACTTGCCAGTATGTCTTACTGGTCTCATGGTGCCCTGCCATCGGTGAGTCATGAAATGCCTGCAATACCTTGGCCTTGAAGGCTAATTCAGGAACCAAAAATATTATTCCCTTGTAGTAGATGAGGTCATTAATAATACTGAAGTTATCATCTTGTACCTTCTTATCCAATAACTGACAAGTGAACTGATCCTTCGCATACTCCATCAACAATTGGTCTTTCCAGTCAACCGATACACTGGTCATGGCAAAGATGGATGGCCTCCTAGACAATGCATCAACCACCACATTGTTCTTCCCTTTGACAAACTCAATATCAAAGTCGTAAGCCTGTATTATGGGTACCCATTTTTGTTTTCTCTCATTCAAGTCCTTCTGCTCCAATAAGTATTTGAGACGGTTATGATATGATTTGACCACAAACCGTGCACCTACCAGGTATTGCCAGAATTTGGCTAGTGCATGCATTATAGCCAACATTTATTTGTCATAAATGTTGTAGAGTAGCTAAGGACCCATGAGTTTCCAGCTCTCATAGGCGAGAGGGTGTTTGTTCTGCATCAGTACGACCCCTATCCCTTCTCCTGAGGCATCACACTCCAAGGTGAAGGGTAGGCCAAAATCTAGAAGGGCTAGGACTGGGCACGTACTCATCAACTTCTTCATCTTGTCCATCTTCATTTGAGCCTCCTCATTCCATTTGAAGTCTCCTTTCTTGGTCAAATCGGTCAAGGTTGCACACAGCTGAGAAAACCCCTTGACAAATTTCCTGTTGTATGTGCACATGCCCATAAATCCTCTCAATTTTGTGAGTGTCTTGGGAGTAGATCATTCCATGATGGATTTTATTTTATCCCGGTGTACCTGTACCCCTCTTTCTCCAATGATGTTCTATTATCAGACTAATCGGTAGCTGCAGACACTAATAGATCTCCCTAGATCCACCTGGATCTAGAACAAAACAAGACAGCACATGACTCTTTCCCTAAGTTTTGACCATTGAATTAGCTAGTAGGGAGGGACAGGTAACATACCTTTGTATCACTTCCTAGGGTCTCTGTTGCTCCCACTTCACTCTGGTGCTCTCATGAGGTCAAGAACAAGAAAACACAAACCAACCAAAGTGAAGATAGCAAAATATATTCAACTGTCAACTTATGTGTATGATCAAGGAATTACACAATAAAGTAAGAATAGCTTTATGGGAAAAGGACATGTCACTGTATCATATTAATAAAAAGTAAAAGATACAACCTGATCACCTTGATGTCGTAAGCTTCCTTTCAGTGGATCTTGGTTCCAACACACACACATGCTCAATCCTTGTATGAAGAAGATCCAGTTCCTCTTGATAGACTTGCTAGAGTCTCCAAGCTCTTGTTCAAGCTAGGTCCTTCACACAATTCTTTCACAAATTCTCCAATGAATCTTGCTTCAACCTTTTCCATGAGAATTCCATCAATATATAGGAGAGAATGAGATGGTTACTTGGATAAGAATGGTCCCACAATATCAGGGAAACCAGTAAAAGGATAACCATTCGAATGCCAACCCATTCTTCTAGAAGATTCCCTTCTAGAACCATCGAGACTTCATCTTTTTCCAAGCCTTAGAACAAGTTTTCCCCCTAGCTATGTAGCACAGTGCGAGAATTTCGCACCCTAGCTTAAGGCAGCCTGCGAGAATGGGTCATTCTCGCACCCTAGGATATTAGCAACCTACAAACTCTCTTCAAAAGTAAGTTTTCTGGGAAGAGATGAATGCCACTTTTCTTAGGAGAAAGTTTTTATGAGGAGCCTGAGTACACCATCATCAATACACCATCAAGATTGACTAAAATCATGGGTAACAAAATGCCCCCCAAAGTATGAGGCTGGAATCAGTGACAACCGAAAGACTTTTTAAACTGCATGTGTGTGTCGGAAACCAGGAGCGCACCTAATCGAAAAGCTACGAACAACGAAGCATGTGAAAAATATCACATATATTAATTCCAAGGCAGGCATTCCCATACTCAGATCACAGACGGATGACATTGTAGACATAGGTCATGGTCACCAATCATACACCGTGGATCCATCTCGTCAAAATATAGCATAGCCACCAGGAATACAGTGTGGATCTATGCGAGAAAATTCTAATTGAGACGACATAGCCACGAGACATACAAAGTGGATCTATGTGTTGTAGATTATACATATTCCATCAACCTAGACTAAGTGATGATATCCAGGGTCTTCAATCCTGTCGCCCAAAAGTATGAATCTCACCATGTGATTACATGTGTTGAAGTCGAACATGGTAGAAACCACTTGATTACCACTCATTGATGAAACCGTTAACAAGTGCGAGGGAAATCACCATTAATGTCATTGACTCCCAAGGTAATCTAGTACAATCCTTTGAATGTGAATAAATGAGTTGAGTTCGAACATCCGACGGAATCTTTCGATTAGGGGTCAATGATGTAAAACCACTGTCGAAAGCGAGGAAACCTGCCATTGAGGCATGCAAGTTCCAAGGTACCAAAGAATTTCTAAGTCTTGTTTCCGGATAATGAGATGAAGTCGACGGAACAAAAATCATCATAGGAGGGCCTTGATGTATCCCCCATCAATGACACGAAATGAGTAACAGATTTTGAAGGTGAAACGGAGTATGATATAAGTTGGTTTGGACACAGGGAAGGCTGACACAGAGAAAATGGACAACTGCAGATGGTCGACGCAATAGAGGTTTCAGATGAACTTCTCTTGAACATATGAATGACATGACCAATGATTTGGCAGCATTGAATCAGAGACGACACAGGGTATGACCTTGTAGCAAATTGAATGAGAGACAAATGGATTTCCCAAAATAGATTCAAATAATGAATAGGGGGTGTCATGTTCAAGAGCGACACTTATTGCCAATTAATATGAAGATGATAACATATCCCTTTCCCAAATTTCCCCCCACCATTTCTGGCGAGTACCTCTTTATTTTTATGCAAGCTTGAGGAGGATAACATATGCTTGTTGATATAAGCCTATCCTTTGGATAAGTCCTTCGAAGTATGTTTAACGAACCCTAGGAAGGAGTGGTTCGGTCCCATGATGGGTCTGTCGATGTTTGTTTAACGAGTCCAAAGGTAGAAAACTTGAAGTTTTTTCATGATTATAGAGTTTGGAAAAACACTTAAAAGAGAACTCTCTCAGTTCCTTTTTCGTAAAATAGTCTGATGAGACCGAAAAAGAGATAAATTATCGCCCACCAGATGCTTTATTCAAATACTTTATCGAGCATGAAAATAGCAAGGTCGCTCGACTATCTTTTCATGTTTAGAGAGTCTAAAAAGAGCTTAAAGAGGACTCCAGAGGGGCTCCTTTTTCGTATAACCTTGTTGAGCCCGAAAAAGTGATAAAAGTATGCTCGATTGCGTTCTCATGTATTTTCGAGCATGAGAACGGACAAAGACCCAGCTCGAGGTTTTATACAAAAACCATAAAAAACAAACAAAACATGCGATGAAGAAGAAAAAATATGTCTGCATCCCTGTACATGATCATCGAAGTCGTTACACCTGCAAAAGTTACACTCAAAAGGGCATTAGGGATTAGGTTTTAATAAATAAATAATTATAAAAATTCAATAACATGGTAAAAGTGAATATAAAGGGGTAAAAACTCTTTTTACCATATCATTTTAACTTTACCACTATTTGAGCCCCAAAACCCCTCTTTTACCCTTGAAATTCAACGTCAGATTGTGGGCGTTACGAGCATCCATTCGACGAACCGTCAACGGTAGTAAGGTAGGCTCTTTGTCCTCTACTTTTTCATGGTTTAATTTTTCATTTTCATTGGCAAAACCCACCATTTTGAGTTTGTTTTGGGGGTTATAATGGTGCTCAACCATTCTCGCAGGTGAGCTACACGGGACCTGCGAGAATGGGTCATTCTCATAGGTGATCCCATAGGTGCCTGTGAAAACCTCGCACTATACCTAAAGGGAACCTACGAGAACCACAAAGTGTAAATTTGTTTTTTTTAAATTTGCCAAATGAAAAGATACCAATTTATGAATAGAATTATTAATCTTCTTCTTGTGCTTCTTATGTAGGTATTTGGCCATCACAATGGTTCTAGAATGGCGTGAAAGGGAGAACAAAGAAGATAATGCCATTGCCGGAAATCATCTGCCCAACATTTTCTCTTTGCGAAACTGTGGTCTTCTGAAGTACTTTCATATCCTAGGAATGAGGGCTCAAAACAGGTTATTGGAGTACCTTGTGCATATGTGGGATTCTGATCAGCAAGTATT
Organism: Picea engelmannii; assembly: GCA_009831015.1. NCBI lineage: Eukaryota > Viridiplantae > Streptophyta > Pinopsida > Pinales > Pinaceae > Picea > Picea engelmannii. The sequence continues at coordinate 114,065 of ML791589.1, forward strand.
TCATGTAGGGGTCCACACGTTGTCCTTGGATATTGAGGACATTTACTTCTTGACAGGATTTTCACGGCGTGGGTACCACGTGAGCGTGACTGGTAGCAGAGGTGGTGGGCTGCCCATGAGTGAGTACTGTCGCTTACAGTGTGTTCCAGAGGCAGAGAGGAAGAAAGGGAAAGTAGCTATTTGGGTAGTGTAGGATTTGACCCTCTGCACTATTTTGTTCACCATTGCTCATATGGCTGGGAGCTTCGCTCCTCACATGGCGCTTCAGAGTTAATTTCAGTATGCCATAGAGTGTATTGAGCCTCGAGTTTTTAACTGGGCAGATGCTGTGCTTTGTAGCATGAAAAGGCAGTTGACCAAATGCAGGCGAGGCGACCTGAAGCAATTCGGGTATGGATCTTTGTTGGTGTCCTTCTTTCTTGAGAGGGTTCCGTTACTGAGGCTGCAGGTTGAGTGGGATTTGTTGGCTCCCACAAATCCAAGAATGCTAAGATGGTGTCAGCTCATGGCCCAGCACGTAGCGAGACCAATTATCAAGTATGATGATAACTTCTTCGATTGGTTGCAACCACAGATGCTAATGGCCGACAATTATGCTTATGCCGGGTTGGATTTCCGAGGAGATCCGGACTTGGTCCTGCCCGAGGGTGCTCAGTGGGGGGAACTTGGTAAGAAGTATACATTTTTTTTCTTTTTAAATGTTTTTGTGAATTTTATCATATGAAAATGTTTTTTATATGTTCATCCAAGGAATAAAAACCAAAATTCGTTGTTGATGACACAGATGTAGAACCTTACCGACCTCCTGGTACTTCTCCCATTCATCATCAAGGAGATGTGGCACTAGTGCCATGATGGGACGCCGAGGATTATGAAGCGGTGGAACAAAACCTCGAGGGTTTGACAACAGATATTCTAGACATGCCTCTTGGAGAGGTTCCACGACGTTATCAACGTCATACAGTAGGAGTGTCAGAGTCCATTGGTTGACTGCTCCATAGGGTTTCCCGGGCAGTCGTGCGTTACCGTGAATGTCATCCATGACATCACTTTGTAGAAGCTATGAGCTTCAAATTTTGACATTTTGGTCCTCAGACAAAACTTTTTGTAAAAAACTCTTTTGATCGTTATATATACTGATGGCTTCTACCGGTTTATCTTGGGTTATGTTAAAATTGATGTGATTGATTTATAAATGATCCAAATGTCTGTCTAATACATAGTTAGCTAATGCATCAGTTAATGTATTTAGACATCTAGGAATATGTTGATATTCAATATAATCAAAATAACATTCCAAGAGGCGAATTAGCAAATACACCCGTAACAATGTAGGACTTCGAATAGTATAGACATTACTTAACTGTAGTACTACAAGTTGCAAATCGAGTCGCACAACCAAATGACGGATTCCGAGCAAGATAGCATCAATCAACAATTCGATAATGGCGCTATACTCTGCAATATTGTTGGTCGCACGGCTGAGACACACACCTCGTAAGGAGACAAGTTCGTTTGTAGGGGCGTAAATTGCCCATGCAGCGGAAGCAAGGTTCTGAGTACTATAGCTAGCGCCATCAGCGAAGCCAATGTAGGGTAGCAAAGACTCCGACATCTGGAAATCAAACCCAACGTCACATAAGGGCAGAGACTAGATAATGACAAAAGCAAGCTATAGTAACGCACAAGAAGTATGATACAATAAAAATACAAGTACTTGTGCACAGGTGATTTTATGCATAGTACTTTTTCAAGTACAACCCATTCCTGGGTTCACTCAAAGGGATACCATCGTAATCTACTAACTCATAAGTCCCTTTTTCCAACACTCGTCTAATGATATAAGGACCTCGCCACATGGCTTCAAATTTTCCAGCTCCTAGCATATCTCAATCTTGTTCATAGAGGAGAACGAGATCTCCTTCGGAGAAAATGTGAGGCTTGACATGTTTGTCGTATTGGGCCTTGACACGTTTTTTCTGAGCTTCTATTACTAGGGTAGCATCGCGTCGAGTTTCGTCTAATCACATAAGATACAATAGACATTCTTCCCCAGCAGAAGTGTTTGGTAGGAGTTCAACAAGTAGTTTTAAAGAGGGTATCTCGCATTCAATCGGGAGAATGGATTCCAAACCATAGACTAACCGGAAAGGTGTAAACCCAGTAGAGGACATGACGGATGTCTGGTAAGCCCACAATGTCAAAAAAAACATTGTGTGCCAACTTGTTTTGTGAATCCCTATCATTCATCGGAGCATAGTTATGAGAACTTTGTTAATTGCTTCGACTTGGCCGTTGGCTTGTGGGTAATAGGGCATTGAGTTTTCATGGCGAAGACCCAACTTTTCAGTAAGTTCGGACATCATGAAGTTTCTAAAGTGGCTACCGTGATCAGTGACAATAGCCTGGGGAACACCAAAATGATCTATGATGTGATAAAAAATGAATAATGTTGTGGTCTTTCCAGTGTTGTCAAATGTCGGCATCACCTCGGCCCATTTCGTAAAGTAATCTACGGCTACAATGATGTATCCATGCCCCCTGGCCGAGTGGGGGTGACATGTCATGAAATCGATGCCCCATTTTGCAAAGGGACCAATGGAGACCACAGGGTGAAGAGGAGAGGGATGCGATCGTATCTTGTTATTATACGTCTGGCAAGCATGGCATTTTTGAACGGCGATTATGCAGTCGTTAAATAAAGAAGGCCAAAAATACCCTGCTCGTAAGATCTTCTGGGGAGTAGCATACCCAGACATATGACCACCACAGGCTCCAGAATGGTAGTCATTCAGAGATCTCTCAGCCTCGTCGAATATGAGGTAGCAGCGAAAAATGGAGTCAATCCCCCGACGATAAAGAGTATCCCCGAGGATAATATATTGACGAGCTTGGTATCGTATTCGACGTCAGTCAGTACTGGACAAAGTTGGAAAAATATTTTGGGTTTGGAGATATATAATGATATCACCATACCAAAGATCATAAGTGCTGATGAGGAAAAGGGATTCATCAGGTAATGAATCAGCTGCTACATTTTCCGTTTCAGAATAGGGAAAGTCGCATATCAACTCAGCAAACACTAAGGAATTCTTAGACTTGGCGCATTCGAATTCCAAGTCAAACTCCTAGAGTATCACAATCCATTTGGATTATTTTATCCTTAGCAATTGGCGTGTGAGAATGTGTTGCATAGAGTTGCAGTTAGAAATCACTGTAGTCTTGCGCTAGAGGATATAGTGCTGGAAGCATTGGACGGCTTGGATGGCTGCCAAGGCTAGTTTGTCGACATGTAAATACTTGATTTCAGTAGGCGTTAGACTTCGACTCAAGTAGTATATAACATGTTTGTCATTAGCATCATCCTCTTGGATGAGAACCATACCAATGGTGTAATCTGAGGTAGCAAGGTAGAGGAAATAATCGCAACTCTAATCGAGGGGAAAGATAAGTGGAGCATGCGTTAGGGACAATTTCAAAGCTTCGAAAGCATTGTTGGCGATGGTATCCCATACGAACTCAAACCCTTTTTTAGTAGCCACGTAAATCCACGAGTTATCTCAGCGTAATTTGGGATAAAACGACAAAGAAAGTTTGCTTTCCCCTGCAAACTTTGTAACTGACGAAGTGTAGAAGGAGGAGGGAGATTAAGGATTACCTCAACCTTTAAAGGATCCACCCTGATCCCTTGACGTGAAACAATAAAACCTAGAAGTTGACTGGATTCCACGCAGAAAATGCACTTATGAGGATTCAAACATATACGGTAGAACCGACAGCGGATGAAAATGGCTCGGAGGTGGTTCGGATGATCGTCTCGGCGCATTGAGTGAGTAGGTAAATCGTCCAGATATGGTTGCACGATGTGCTTGATATCATGGAAAGCATAAAACATAGCACGTTGAAAAGTGGCGCCGACGTTCTTGAGACCGAAAGGGAGTTTCCGATAGGAAAAAGTACCCCAAGGACAAATAAAAGTAGTCTTATGTTGATCCTTGAGAACAATGTTGATTTGATTATACCCGGAGAAACCATCCATCAGAGAGAAGATTTCACTTCCGGCGCAATTGTCGACAATCTGATCGATGAAGGGGGTATGAAAGTTGTCTTTGGGACAAGCTTTGTTGATATCCCTATAATCTACGCATACACAAATTGTGCCTTGTTTCTTGAGGATCGGGACAAGATTGGAAACCCAGTTAGTGAGAGCCACTGGGGAAATAAAGCCAGCTTTGAGAAGTTTCTCAACTTCAAGCTTGATAGTATCCGCTTTACGTGGGTGAACTGGATGAAGGCGTTGCCAGACGGGTTTAGTGTCGGGGTATGTCTTGATATCATGTATCACAATGTTGGGGTCGATACCTGGCATTTCTTCGTAGCTCCAGGCGAAGATGTCATGAAACTCTTTGAAAAGGGACGTATAGGTGACTATTTCGTCAGAAGAACACAAAGCTCTGATATGGATATTTTCGACGATTCCAGGTTTGACGGATATGTCGAGGGGAATAGTGGGTGAGATATTGCTTAAGTTCCCTTCGGAAAACACATTGTGTGTGGACTCGGGAACGATTGAGATGACGACAATAGTCGACGGGGTCGATATCCATTGGTATTTATCAATGGTATGTTGCTCCAGAAAGAGGATGGAACGATGATGTCCATCGTCCCAAGGGGTGTCCTCCATGACAGACATGCTTATCTTGTTAGTGGGAAAAATGACACGGAAAGGATCTGGAGATAACTCACCAAGAGAGGGAGTAGAAGAGGTTGTCGATTGAATGGTCTGATAGGCGGATTCAACCGAACTTAACGGTATTTTGTCTCTGTAACGAAGATAATCTCCAGGGTTAGGTACTATCCAGGGGTAGTGAGATGCAAGAACTTCTTGAATCGAGGTGGAGATCATGTTTATTGAAGCAAAGGATGAGCGTGGAACATCGGGCAGTGGAATGGGGAAAGTACCCATTAATGAAGAGTCTTTGAGAAGGCCTACACCGATGTTCTCATAACTTGGTGGGGTTTTAGCGATGAACGGTACGTTGCCAGTATGGGTGCCAGAGTTAAAGAAGGCTAATTGGTCGATAGTGACTACCTTCCCTTGATGTGGGAAACGTACCACTCGAAAAAGGGTCGACACAACTGCGCACATGGAATCGATCCAGCTGCAGCCAAGTAGAAGATTGTAATCAAGGGGAGCGTCGAAGACTTCCACTTCGACTTGGATCGTTTTGCCTTCTAACATGATGGGCAATGAAGGAAGGACACCGTAGGGCTTAAAACCAGAGCCATTGAAGGCTTTGAGAGTGTTCTGGGATTCGTTCAAAGAGGGAGAGCCAATGGCTTTCCAACAAGTAAGAGACATGACACACGTCGAGGCACCCTCGTCGATAATGGTTCAACAAATGTTTTTGTCAGAGACAATCACTTGGATCTAGAACGTGAGTTGAGGGGGTAACCTTGGAATGTGATATTCCAAGTAAAAAATTATTAAATTCGTATCTGTCGGGTCGATTCCACCGATATCTTTCAACAGTGCCTTCCGTTGTGTGGGACAACTTTGAAGGACTTCAAGGGCTAACATCGTAGAAGGTGCTTGGGCCAGATCTTCAACAATGCTATAGTTCTAGGAAGCACGAGCATGAGGATTGAAATTCGATTTCCGAACGACGCCCTTTGGAGGGGGTCGATGAACTATGTCGAGGCTTGGTCGTTCGAGATGAAGAGGACCGTTGGTAGGTGGAGTCGCGGGAGAGGGTTGTACCAAGGAAGGAGGTAGGTCATCAACCTTCTCTTTAGAGGGAGGATAATCTTTGGCTCAAGTGGTGAGGGAAATGTCATTTTGCTTTGAATCAACAGTACACATCAATACATAAGATGTAGTAGAAGATGAGGGTTGGTCATGAATGACCAACTGAGCCTGTTGTTGAGATGGGAAGGGTTGGGACAAAACGGCCAGAGCAGGTGGTTTTGGAGTTCCTTGAAGGAACTTAGTGACCTTGGCACATCGTGGACAATCCTTTGTGTAGTGATCATCACCACAGATAAGACAAGGGTATCGAGGTTTGTGCTTATCCTGATCATCAACAGGGGTGATTTTGGTTCACTCTACTTGAGAAGTATTTTTTTCCTCCTTATTCTTACCCCTTCCCTTTTTGGATTTGTTTTTACCAGCTGGGGTAGATTAAACTGCATTGAACTCAGAAGTCTTGCCAGTGGGAGGGGCAGGAGAGGGAGCATTTTGAACATTAGAAGAAGCAGGTTTGGGGTTGGTGCTTGAGGCAGAATGTGGTTGGGCCTGGAAAGTGCCAATCACACCGTCGGATGCATGCAAAGAAGCTGGAGTAGTTGAAGTGGCAGAAGTGGAAGGACGAGGTAAGTCGGGTAGTAAGTCATAAAGAGTACCTATTTGTGAGTAAACGAGGTCAAGGTATTGAGCACGAATTATGGCCTGCTCTTCCGTGACTACTCCACCCATGGCGATGTCACGACCGATGTCGTTCACAAATGACTTGGTGAACTACTCTTCCAGCAACTGATCGGGGAGTTCGAGTTTGATGAGATGTCGTCTCCATCGCCACTCATGAATGTGATCGGATATATGAGTGGCTTTGTTTTGTTTGAAAGAACTCAAAATATCAATCCCCATTTCATAACGAATTGGTAACTGGTAGTGTGTGAGGAAAGCCATAGCTAAGGTGTTGAAGTCAGCAAAGAAACCTCATGGTAGTTCTATATACCACTTCACAGTAGAATATGTGAGGGTTCGTTGAAAAAGACGTGAAGGAATAGAGTCATCCATCAACGAGTTGGATGAACACCAGAGGTGAAATTTCATGATGTGATTGTTCAGGTCCTCTTCCACTTTGCCATCGAATTTAGGGATATCCAATGGTAGTTTGGCTGGTATAGTAGGCCATTGGGGAGAGTGACGAATTGGATCATTTAAAATCCTTGACAAATCTGGAAGATCCAAAGTGTCCAAGAAGGGTAATTGTCGATTCACCTGTGGGTACTGGTGGCTTTGGGGAGGAAGCCTCGTCGGCAAACTAGTAGGACCATAAGAAGTCCGCATATAATGTGAAGACCTAGGCAGATTCGGTGGTGGTTGGAGAGGATAATAGCTCATGGGATTGTATCCTTGAATAGGGACGTGAGTTTGAGCATTCGAACCCTAAATAGGATTGGATGTACCTGGATAAGGTAGGCCTATATTAGGGGGTATAATGGATGCAGTTGGAAACTGTTTCCCCCCAGTCGATTGAGGAGGATGTTGTATCAGATGATTCCAATACTGGGCCAAGGATGGAGGTATGTTTTGTCCATAAGGTGGGGTCGGTCCTCCTATCAAATGTGGTGTTCCAGTTGGGGGAAGTGTTCCAATTGGGGGTTGTGTTCCAATTGAGATTTGCGTTCCAATAGGAATTTTCCCATTGAGAGGGGGTTGAGTCATACCACCTTGATGAAATTGTCCACCGACAAGAATCTGGTAATTTGGTGTGAATGACGGAACAGTGCCACTAGGATTAAGACTGCCAGTGGAGGACGAGAAAGGTCCTCCGAAAGGAAATTGAGGGAGTGTCGGAATAAAACCGGGAAGAGAGTGCCCAGAAAAAGAGGGACCACCAGGAGAGCTGGATGGGGTTTACAGAGGAGTTGAAATGGAAGCATTCAATGCGCGGTATTCGAGCAGTGGTGTTGGGGTGATATTGGGCATGAGTGGTGTGTTGATGGGAGCTTGGCTAACCCCGGTAATCATGGTGTGAACAATCGTAGTATCTGTGTGATGGGCCATTTCGATAGGGATGGACAAGATGTGGTCAGTTCGCGGGGCGTCCGTACCAAGAAAGTAATAGGCGGTAGTAAATGGTACTGTCTTTGGACTAGATATTTCAGAAATCACAGGTGAGGTGATTTCGGAAATCACAGGTGAGCCTGGACCAAAAAGGTCTCGTTGAAAAACACCCGTAGACCAAAAAGGATCTTGGCCTTCTATGCCTGGAAAGGGTCCAATCGGTGATCCAGAAGACATAACAACTAAGTCTCCGGAAGAATTCAGTCACATAAACAGTCGCTCAGAATTGGGGTGAAGTCGAAAGTCCTCTCGAGTATTGGTAATTCAGAAATGTTCTAGAGAGTCAGTTCATTCCACTTGTGGCATGGTAACGTCTTGGACTTCACTATGCCGAGGAGAGCCCTCAGGTGAACTTGTAGGCAAGGGTTGAGAACCTTCCAGATGCTCTAGAGATAAACCCTGCATTCTACGTGAACGACATGGAGGAGCTATTGTAAACGAATGACAAACTTACGAAGAAAATCGTATGGTCAACTTTGGTAAACAAACAACACGCGCTAGTAAACAAAATCTAGAAAACAATACCAAGCAATCAAGATCTTCTAATTCCAAATCCACTAGTTGGTGATGAAATCCTACGTCGCAACAACGAGATGAGAAGGGGCTGGGATAGGGTGGAAAAGTTATGCTGACGACCTGCTTAACGGACTTACACCTTGGTGCAAGCTCCCACACATAATCGTGGGTATACCCTCCAAGGAGCCCGAGTGAGTTTGGCCAACGTCGATACCAGGTACCGTGAAGACTTTCCCCTTCACAGTCACCTTGTGTAAGACCCTAGAAAGATAGGCCGCTAAGGTTATCACCGACAACAATAGAGCCTAGGGGGACAGTCGACAGTCCGATCCACACACAAGGGCAGGGTATCTAGCCCGAAATCAACTCAAAAGGATTCCACTCATCATTGTGGGTATACCTCCAAGTGACCCCCATAATACGTGCAATCTCTACACCGATATCAACAAAGTAGGGTGAGTAACTCTATCAATATCAATGCGACCTCATGTTTGACCCTTATGTCAGAAGGGCTTCCCAAGACAAGATGTTGTAAATGGAATTTGACACTCCTTAACACAAGATGCTATTGTGTGTTTTGTGCTTTGGAGAGTGTATCTCTCTACCTATTCCAAAGTGCTATCCTAGCTAAATGTTGGTGTAATAGAGCCCTAGAAAAGAGTTAATAGTTAAATTTTACGATTGCACAATGTTATTAAGGGCTGTTGTTACTCAAAGGAAGCGGAGATGAAACTGATGTTGTATGAGACTCTGACGCAACAATGCATGGATAAGAATGAAATATAGAAATTTTCGTTCAATGAATCCTATGTATGGGAGGGAAAGAGAAGTTTTCCGGATCAAACTTGAACTACAATACACAATTTCCTTTAAAATGCAATTGCAACGAATCATGCAAAAATAACAATTCTCTATTGTTTCTTTTTCAACAATTTCAGCAATTGATTTTCAATACTTTCGAAGACGAAAATCATTTTGAAAGAAAAACGTTGTTCACTTTTCAAAAAGGACCTACACCATGATGGTGAGAGTGAAGAAAACCAAAAACTGATGAACAAGCAATAGATAAAAACCCAAACCAATCTCTCAATGGAAACAAAAATAACAAGCAAACCAAACTAGTCTTGTCAATTACATGAGAAAAGTGATCTTTCAAATAATGATCAAATGATAAAGACAAAGAAGCTCAACTTTCAACTGATCACTGGTTCTTAACCAAACAAGCACACTCTGATTCCAAAATCAGAGAGTATATCTTTGCAGAGAGAAGTCAAGAAACGAAAGTCAAGAAAAAAGTGTCAGGAAGAGCCTTTGATTTCCTAAGACTGTTCGTGTACAAAAACAAAGACAAGAAAACATCAACCAACGATCCAAGAAGCTCTTTTCAGTCACCTATATTGATCTGGGCAGCTGAAAATGCAAAAAATCTCAAATCCAAAATTTTGAAAAGAGGGTTCGCAGGCTAACAATATTACACAGTGTGAGAATGGGTCATTCTCGCAGGCCAGCTTTGAGCAGAGTGCGAGAACCTCGCACTGGACCTAAAAGAAGGGTGCGAACTCAGTAGATTCTTGCAGGCCACTGTGGAGTGCAGTGCGAGAATATCTGTAACTAAGCAAATTTTTGGAAAAAGACAAAAAAATTGAAGAGGCCTCTAGACCCAGAGGGTCTATCAGGGTATCCTGAAGACTCAGAGATTGATATGAATGGAGAAAGGTAAGGCAAGAGAAAATGGCCAAGGAAAAATACCACAACCACAAAGAAAATGGGTTATCTCCCCAATGGAGTCGCCAATTTTGTTATCGGACTAATCGGTAGGTGCAGACACTAACAGATCTCCCTAGATCCACCTAGATCTAGAACAAAACAGGACAAGACATGACTCTTTCCCTAAGTTTTGAACATTGAATTAGCTAGTAGGGAGGGATAGGTAACATACCTTTGTATCGATTCCTAGGGTCTCTGTTGCTCCCACTTTGCTCTGGTGCTTTCATGAGGTCAATACCAAGACAACACAAACCAACCAAAGTGAAGATAACAAAATATATTCAACTGTCAACTTATGTGTATGATCAAGGAATTACACAATAAAGTAAGAATAACTTTATGGGAAAAGGACATGTCGTTGTATCATATTAATCGAAAGTAAAAGATACAACCTAATCGCCTTGATGTCATAAGCTTCCTTTCGGTGGCTCTTGGTTCCAACAAACACACTTGCTCAATCCTTGTATGAAGAAGATCCAATTCCTCTTGATAGACTTGCTAGAGTCTCCAAGCTCCTGTTCAAGCTAGGTCCTTCACACAATTCTTTCACCAATTCTCCAATGAATCTTTCTTCAACCTTTTCCATGAGAATTCCATCAATATATAGGATAGAATGATATGGTTACTTGGATAAGAATGATCCCACAATATCAGGGAAACCAGTAAAAGGATAACCATTCGAATGCCAACCCATTCTTATATAAGATTCCCTTCTAGAACCATCGAGATTTCATCTTTTTCCAAGCCTTAGAACAAGTTCGCACCCTAGCTATGTAGCACAGTGTGAGAAGTCCACACCATAGATTAAGGCAGCCTGTGAGAATGGGTCATTCTCGCACCCTAGGATATTAGTAACCTGCAAACTCTCTTCAAAATTAAGTTTTCTGGGAAGAGATGAATGTCACTTTTCTTAGGAAAAAGTTCTTATGAGAAGCCTGAGTAAACCATCATCAATACTCCATCAAGATTGACTAAAATCATGGGTAACATGTCCCCTAAGTAAAGCACCTCTATCATTCCAAACTCACATTTGGACTCCTTAGCATATAGGGACTGTTCCTCCATGATTGACAGAATTTAATCCACATGCTTGAGATGTTCCTCCCACGTCTTACTGTAAATCAGAAAGTCACCAAAAAATACCAGCAGGTGCTTCCTTAGCTGCTTATTGAACACATGGTTCATACAAGACTAGAATGTAGCTGGGGAATTGGTTAACCCAAAGGGCATCACCAAAAACTTATAACAACCGTAATGACACCTAAACGCTATTTTAGAGATGTCCTCGTCCCTCATCTTGATCTGATGATAGCCAGAATGAAGGTCAATATTTTTGAAGTAGACAACTCCATGCAATTCATCCAGCAACTCATCAATCCTTGGTATTGGGTACCTATTTTTGATTGTCTTTTTATTCAAGGGCCTAAAGTCAATGCACATCCTCATAGTGCCATCTTTCTTCTTTACTAGCACTACTGAAGAAACAAAAGGGATAGTACTTGGCCTGATGTGCCCCATGTCCAAAAGTTCCTTGATGGCCTTCTCTTTCTCATCTTTGTACTTCTTTGGATGTCTGTACGGTGTGGTAATGACTGGTGTGGCTCCTTGTTATAGCTCAATAATGTTCTCAAACCCCCTGTCTGGTGGTACCCCTGGGGGATCGGTCCAAATACCTTGTGGTGTTTTTCAAGGATTTCTTGGATCTCTGGGGTGTAGTGAACCTTGCCCTGCTCATACACACATGCTGAAATCTTGCATTCTGATGCGTACACTATCTCATCTCTTCGGAATATGGCCTCCATCCTCTTGGTCCTGACCACCTTTGCATGATTTCCTGTCATGCCTTGGAGCACTATGTTTCATCCACCCTCTTCTGTAAATGACATCTCCATGGTTTTGTAGTTGGTAGTGATAGGACCCAACGTACTGAGCCACTAAACTCCAAGGATGATGTTGGTATTTGGAAGGTCCATGAAATAGACGTCCTGTACTAGCTCATTCCTACCCAATGTAAGCTTCATGCCAGGAATATATCTGTCACAAGGCATAGTGCTTCCACTTGCTACCTCCACCTTGAACCCTTCAAACTCTACTGTGGGTATATGCCTCCTTTTCAGCAATGTTGAATCAATGAAGTTATGAGAGGCTTCCCCATCAATCAGAACCGATACCTTCTATCCCTGCAAGAATCCCCTCATGCGGAAGGTGTTTTACTTGGGAACTCCACTGATAGATGCCAAGGTGGCCGTACTGTCCTATCATGTGATCTCTTCCTCTGTTGCCTCAATGTTCCGTACCTGGCCGATCTCCTCCTCCTCCTCCTTGTCTGAAGTGACCTGTATGTAGTGCACTTGACCGTGACCCATGCATTTGTGTGATGGGTTCCATGGTTCTTTGCAAGTGAAGAAATTTTGCTTCCTCCTTAGCTCTCTCCTGGTATTCTCATCCACTCTTCCATGACCCCTGTCAAAGCCCCTTGGGTCACATCCTCCCTGGTGCATTGGAGGACTCTGATCTCTTCCTCCTATGTTGAGAGGTGGTCTGGGTATAAGTTTCGGCCTAGCAGCTGGCCCTAGTGTTACACATTATTTTTGTCATCCCTATGAATGTTAATGATGTACACCTATCTATTGCCTTCAGAGGGGTTAGTGGCCTGATTTCCTGAAGAGAGAAGGGAGAAGAACTTTTCCTGAGAAAAGAAGTTGCATTTTCCTTTGGAAAAACCCTGTAAAAAAGGAAGTTCGCAGGCTGCCTATGTATTAGGGTGTGAGAATGCTTGATTCTCACAGGCTTCCCACACTTAGGGTGCAAACTATTCGCAGGATGCTCTATAGGCAGGGTGTGAGAATGCCTACACATGGGAAAAACAAGTGTTTTCTCGAATCTTCTAGAAGGAGAATCTTCTATGGTGAGGTGGCATCTGAATGGTTTGGATCTTACTTGCTTTCATGATTTAGTGGGATCATCCTAACCTCCTCACCTTATCCTCTTCAACTTATAAAAGGAGAGGAGTTCTCATGGAGAAAGTTAGCTTTTGGTTAGCTTTTGAGCTTTTGATTTTGGAGCTTGAAGTGGGATTTGGCTTAGAATTGTTAGCTTGGTTAGAGTGGTTTTGAGATTTGCTTTGTCAAGGTAGATTGTGAGTAGCTATCAGATCCATGGTTTCAGAATCCTTGGAGCAATAAGTTTGTGGGGAACGAAGTACAGTTGGAAGGGACCTTACGACATCAAGGCCATGGTTGTAATCTCTCTTTCACATTTAATATGATACAGTAATATGATTCTTTCCTATAAAGCTTGTTTTGTTTTATTGTATGATTCCTTGATCACATACATAGGTTTATATTGAGTTTATGTTATTGCTATCACTTTGGTTGGTTGCATTCTTTTGCAAGTTCATCATTGTATGAGCATTGGAACAGAGCTAGGATGGCAATGGTGAGAGGAAGTGACATTTAAATGGTATGTCACTCATCCCTCTTTAGTTAGTAAATTCAATATTTAAAACTTAAGGAAAGCGTCATCTTCTGGTGTGTTTTGTTCTAGATCTAGGTGGATCTAGGGAGATCAATTAGTGTCCGCACCTACCGATTTGTTCGATAACACCTAGGTCCCTTGTCCTCCAGATAACATCTTGTAGGCTGGTAGGATTAAAATATTTTACCCATCCCTTGAAGGGTTCCATCAACCCCTCAGTGAAGAGCATCATGATTTTGGTTGGTGAAATATCTTACACCATCACGACCAACCTCTAAAATTATTCAATGAATTCCTTAGCTGTACCTATTTTTCTAAGCTGTGTGAGCTCCCTGAAGTGTAGCTCTGGATCCCCCTGATCAAATCTATCAATGAGCCTCTGTGTGAACTCTGTGTAGGACATTATCTGACTGTGACCTAGTGTGGTGAGTCCATCGTACCACCAATCATGAGCCTTTCCATCCAAGTACATGGTGAAAACTTGATGGCCTCCATATCCCTCATGGGATTAAGCTATAGATAGGTATCCAAATTTTGCACCCATGCTTGTGCTGTCATCTTGGCCATACCATCAAAGTACAGTATCTCCATCTTCCCTTCTCTTCATTCAAACTCAAAACTACTTCTGTAGTTTGTCCTGGGCTTATTCCTGAACTTGAGTTGGCAATATTGATCCAGGGACATCTGTCTCTGAATGATCATGTCCAAGCTGTAGTACTCCTTGGTACACTATGCGATCTGCTCCACAAAGTCGTCCACCTGTTCCTGTTGCACTTTTCCATCTGTGAATGTAAGCATGTATGGCCTAGGGTTAGCCCTGCTACTCATTTGTCCATATGACGTGCCTCCTCCCTGGCTTCCCTCAGATATGAGATTTTTCTTCGAGTTGTATCTAGTTTCACCATGGGATCCACCAGATCCATCAGATCCTCTAGATCCACCAGCCACCTTGTTTCCATACGTCTGAGGGTCTTTCCCTTTATGAGTCATCTGCATCAATAGTTGGGTGTTTATCGTCTGGTTCTCATCAATTGTTTTTAGACTCCCATATAACTTATTTAGGGTTTCAGTGATCTTGGCCTGTTCCCTTCAGCTAGTCTCCTAGATCTCCTGCAAATGATGGACCAAGTTGCTTTCCGTGAGATTTAGGGTTTTCTGGAATTCGGCTGCCAAGTAGGCCAAGCCTTGTGGCTCACGGTCATCTCCTAAACCCTCCTTTTCGGCTTCTGTTTCACTGGTTTGTTTCTTCCTCCTGCCCATAAAGATCCCATTGTACCTCTGCATGTGTTAATCCCTCCACAGGTTTGGAGGATCAAAGCTCTGATACCACTGTAATGATCCCAAACCAATTTTTTCTTGAAATCACTAACTAATTACTGATTTGATTGTTATCTGTTGTGTATGAAGGTTGGCCTTGAACATTTTGGCCTTAGGGTTTATTCAATTATCCATTCATAGGTTATACAGGCATCATTGAAAATATATGAAGATCATCAACATTACACAAGATAGAGAGTACAGTCAAATAGATGAACTTTATTATAAGAAACCAAGCACCTGATACAATAGAGAAGCAGATCTGAAGTAGATGGCTTCAAGACAATAAGGGAGCCGCATACAAATTGCTCCAAGAGCTAAAAATCAAGCCTCCCAAAGGATGGTATAGAACCTGAGTGCTCAACTACAAAACCAGGGTTTTAGCCTAACCTTCAAGCCATTGGTACGACCCTCCTGACTGCTAGTATGACCCTGCTGAAGACAAGAACCCCATTGGTTCGACCCTCCTAAAGATCAACCCCTCCAAACACTACCAAACCCTCCTCAATGATATATCAAGGCAGTGGAAGTCTCCTCCTAAAGTATGAGGTCCAAACACTGAAACATCCTCTCCAATCTACAGAAACCCTAGGAGGGTACGACTCTTCTGCAACTTTGAATAAGGCCAATAGTACGACACAGCTGAATGTGAGCTCTGTATGGTCTAAAACTCTCCCAGATGGTAGATCAGGCACCTAGAAGTACTTGAGAGAAGTCTCAAGGTCATATCTAGCCTCTACCCTCCTAGATCTGAGAAATATTGAATCACAATTCATACCCTTCCTTCTGAAAATCGTCCTCACCTGTAGTAGATGATAAGGACGTGATAACTCCTCCAAGAAGCCTTCAAACTGATTAGAAAGACCTTGCAAGAAAGACCCTAATGCTGTAATCTTCTATAGCCTCTTCCTTATGCTGGAACAACCCCTTCCTTCACATTTGGTGCGACCCTGCAATAAAACCCTAGTTGGTATGGCCTTGCTGATCTAAATGGTACGACCTTGCTAGCCCTCCTAGATAGATGATGATGATAGAATGGTGTGTGTGGATTTTTTCATCCCCGAGACCAAGATTGGAGCAAGGTGAGTGGAATATTTCACCACTGAATTGCTCACTAGGTTTTGTAATATCAAAACCCTCAAAACTGTATGCTCAAGAGCATCAATAAGAAAAATACGAAAATCCAAAATGAATAATAGGTGCACCCCAACCTTCTATTTATACTTTTATTCTATTTATCTGTTGAGTTAGGTTAACTCCTAGGGTTAACTCCTCCAACACTTCTATTTCTTCATTGAGTTATCTTTTAACTCTTTTTTACCTTTTCATCAGGTCAACTTAAGAATATAACCTTTGTTTGGTTGACCTTTCCCCTTAGTGTGAGACTATGGCCTAGTGGGGATGCTGTAGGGTTTCAAAATAGTCCCTATTCTCAGTCCATTAATTCACTAAAACCTTCACAATTACTTCCATTTCACCTTCATATCACCTTCATATCACCTCCACATCATTACATTTACCTCATCATTGGGTTATAACTATGCTTTTCCAAAGTTTATCAATTCTTAACATTTTTATGTGGATTTATGGTTAAACTTTAGAAAATAATATGCTTATACTTATACCTAACAACAAGAATGAGTTTGTTAACATGTGTAGGTACAAAGGAAGCTTCCTAGGAACCTTTATGTGGCACTCTACGTTCAAATTCGAATTTGAGGAGATCATGGAGGAGATTATTGAGAAGATCATGGAGGATATCATGAAGGAGATCATGGACCTCATGGAGAATATCATGGAGGATAGGGTTATGTTTCTAGATGGTTGAGAGATGTATGGAACTAAAGAGAGATTAGTGGATCACATTTATGAGTTTTTTATCATAGCTCTTGTATAAATAGGAGTGTTACCTCCTTCATTTGTAAGCTTGTAATCTTAGAATTAGAAAGAGTTGTAATCTTAGAGTTGGTTTGTAATGGACATTTTGAAATAAAGAATCATACTTCGATTTTGATTCTACATATGAGTCTCCTTTGAAGTGGTGTGCTTGTGGAGTTATGGAGGGCCCCCATGGCCTCACTTGCATGCTGATTTGCTTATTTTAGGTATAGCTTAATTTATGTTTTTGTTTGATTTCAATTTTTAAAGTCTTGCTAAATGCTCTAATACTGGAAGGATCTTATTTGAAAGTGTTTTTATCAGAGAACCATAAGATCTCAGACAATTATTAGATTTAGGTTTGTTTGATTTCATCTCTTAAGTTTTGTTAAATGTTCTAATATTGGAAGAGTCTTATTTGAAAGTGTTCCTGTAAGAGAATCGTAAGATCTCATAAAATTATTAGATTTAGATTTGTTTCATTTAAGCTTTCAAAGTTTTTATTAGATGTTCTAATATTGGAGGAGATCCTAAAATTCAAGTGTTCTTGTAAGAGAACCTTAGGATCTCGATGAATGTTATATCTAGGTTTGTTTAGTTGTTGGAAGAGATCTTGTTGAATATGTTCTTGTAAAAGAACCAAATATCTCAGACAAATTAGAAATCTTTCTAGAGCTATAGGTGGCACTTAATCTTACCTTCTCGGGTTGACATTAAATGAACTCTGATTCACATCATCAATTAGAACTAAAAAGATGCCTAGACCACTGAGTCTCCTCAATACCTCTTCATCAAGAGGTGGGGGAAATTACAGTCTCCCCTGCTAGAAATTGCATGTACTCAAGCAATTCCAAACTTGTTTCTCTCACCACTTGTTCATTTTCCCACGTGGCATCCTCAATGGGTAGATCCTTCCACCTGATCAAGTATTCTTTGATGCTTCTCTTCCTGAGTCTCTTCTTCCGGACCTCTAGTATCTCCTATGGAATCAAAACAAGCTTCCCTTCTTCATCCATGGGAGGTAGGACCTCGATGGGTGTGATGTGTTGGCCTATGGCCTTCTTTAGGCAAGGCACATGGAATACATTGTGTATCCTACTGCACTGTGGTAGCTACAACTAATAAGCTACGACCCCTATCTTCCTGCTGACCCTGTAGGGCCCAAAGAAACATGATTTTATCTTCTCTGTTCCGGTTCTTTTTATAGAAGCCTGTCTATATGGTTGGAGCCTCAGATAGACTAAGTCACCTACCTCAAAGGTGCGCTCAACCATGTGCTTGTCTTCTTGGACCTTCTGTTGGTTTTGTGCTCTCTATTGATGATCCTTCAACTCCTTGAGAATGTCTTGGCACTGTTGTACCCAATCCTGTACCATAGGTGCCCTGCTGTCACCGAAAGAAATATCGAAAAAAGATAGTGGTTCATAGCTGTACAAAGCCCTGAATGGTGACATGCCAATGGACACGTGTTGGGTGGTGTTGTAGCAGTATTCTCCTAAGTGCAGTCATCTGACCCACGCCTTTTGTTTCCCTGCTACATAGTTCTTGAGGTAACCTTCTACCCACTTGTTGACTATCTCGGTTTTCCCATCCATCTCAGGGTGATAGCTGGTATTAGGGGTTAAGGTTGTACTAACCAATCTAAACAACTCCTGCCAAAAGGTACTCATGAAATTGCTATCCCTGTCACTGACAATGGTTTTGGGTAGGCCGTGCAACTTGGAGATCTCCCTAAAAAACAATTCGGCCACCTAAGCTATGCTGAAATCTGTGGCTATGGAGAAGAAGTGTGAAAATTTTATCAACCTGTCCACCACCAGAAAAATGCAGTTCTTCCCTTGTGTTCTTGGAAACCCGATGATGAAATCCATGGTTATGCTTTCCCACTTGTGCTCTGGAATGGGTAAGGGTTGTAACAACCCTGTTGGGTGGGTATGCCCATCCTTGTTCATCTGGCATGTCGTACACTCCTTCACATGCTTTATTACATCCTCCTTAAGGCACTTCCATGAGAACCTCTCCCTTACCCGCCTGTACGTCTTACTGATCCCTTGGTTCCCTGCCATCGATGAGTCATGACACACTTGCAATACCTTGGCCTTGAAGGCCGATCTAGGAACAAAAAAGATTCTTCCCTTGTAGTAGATGAGGTCATTAATAATCCTGAAGTTATCATCTTGTACCTGCCCATCCAATAAATGACAAGTGAATTGATCCTTCGCATACTCCATTACCAGTTGGTCTTTCCAGTCAACCGATACACTGGTCATGGCAAAGATGGATGGCCTCCTAGACAATGCATCAGCCACCACGTTGTTCTTCCCTTTGAAAAATTCAATATCAAAGTCGTAATCCTCTATTCTCCTTACCCATTTTTGCTGTCTCTCATTCAAGTCATTTTGCTCCAATAAGTATTTGAAGCTGGTATGATCTGATTTGACCACAAATCGTGCACCTACCAGGTATTGCCAAAATTTGGCTAGTGCATGCATGATAGCCAACATTTGTTTGTCATAAATGTTGTAGAGTAGCTCAGGACCCCTGAGTTTCCAGCTCTCATAGGCTAGAGGGTGCCTATTCTGCATCAGTACGGCCCCAATCCCTTCTCCTGAGGCATCACACTCCAAGGTGAAGGGTAGGTCGAAATCTGGAAGGGCTAGGATTGAGCACGTACTCATCACCTTCTTCATCTTGTCCATCATCATTTGAGCCTCCTCATTCCATTTGAAGGCTCCTTTCTTGGTCAAATCGGTCAAGGGTGCACACAGCTGAGAAAACCCCTTGACAAATTTTTTGTAGTACGTGCACATGCCCAAAAATCCTCTCAATTCTGTGAGTGTCTTGTGAGTAGGACATTCCATGATGGATTTTATTTTCTCTTGGTGTACCTGTACCCCTTTTTCTCTAATGGTGTGCCCTAAGTAAAGCACCTCTGTCATTCCAAACTCACATTCGGACTCCTTAGCGTATAGGGATTGTTCCTCCATGATTGACAGAATTTGATCCACATGCCTGAGATGTTCCTCCCACATCTTGCTGTAAATGCGAAATTCATCAAAAAATACCAGCAGGTGCTTCCTCAGCTGCTTGTTGAACACATGGTTCATACAAGATTGGAAAGTAGCTGGGGCAGTGGTTAACCCAAAGGGCATCACCAAAAAATTGTAATGGTCGTAATGACACTTGAACGTTGTTTTAGAGATGTCCTCCTCCCTCATCTTGATCTGATGATAGCTAGAATGAAGGTCAATCTTTGTGAAGTAGACAACTCCATGCAATTCGTCCAACAACTCATGAATCCTTGGTATTGGGTACCTTTTTTTTATTGTCTTTTTGTTCAAGGCCTTGAAGTCAATGCACATCCTCATAGTTCCATCTTTCTTCTTTACCAACACTACTGAAGAAGCAAAAGGGCTAGTACTTGGCCTGATGTGCCCCATGTCCAAAAGTTCCTTGATAGCCTTCTCTATCTCATATTTGTCCTTCTTTGTATGTCTGTACGGTGTGGTAATGACTGGTTTGGCTCTTTCCTCTAGCTCAAGAATGTGCTCAAACCCCCTGTCTGGTGGTACCCCTGGGGGGATCGGTCCAAACACCTTGTGATGTTTTTCAAGGATTTCTTGGATCTCTGGGGTGTAGTGAACCTTGCCCTGCTCATACACACGTGCTAAAATATTTCATTCTACTATGTACACTATCTCATCTCTTCGGAAGATGGCCTCCATCCTCTTGGCTGTGACCACTTTTGCATCATTCCCTGTCATGCCCCAGAGCACTAATTTTCATCCACGCTCTTCTGTAAATGACATCTCCATGGTTTTGTAGTTGGTGGTGATAGGACCCAACGTACTGAGCCACTAAACTCCAAGGATGATATTGGTATCCGAAAAGTCCATGACATAGACGTCCTATACTAGCTCATGCCTACCTAAGGTAAGCTTCATGCTAGGACTGTATCTGTCACAATGCATAGTGCTTCCACCTGCTACCTCCACCTTGAACCCTTCAAACTCTACTATGGGTATATGCCTCCTTTTCAGAAATGCTGAATCAATGAAGTTATGAGAGGCTCCCCCATCAATCAGAACCGATACCTTCTGTCCCTTCAAGACTCCCCTCATCTGGAAGGTGTTGTACTTGGGTACTCCACTGATAGATGCCAATGTGGTCGTACTGTCCTATCATGTGCTCTCTTCCTCTGCTGCCTCAATGGTTTCGGACTCAATGTTATGTACTTGGCCTATCTCCTCCTCCTCCTCGTTGTCTGAAGTGACCTCTATGTAGTGCACTTGACCACGGCCGATGCATTTGTGTGCTGGGTTCCATGGTTCTTTCCAAGTGAAGCAAATTTTCTTCCTCCTCAACTCCCTCCTCGTACTCTCATCCACTCTTCCATGGCCCCTGTCAAAACCCCTCGGGTCATGTCCTCCCTGGTGCATTGGAGGCCTCTAGTCTCTTCCTCCTGTGTTAAGAGGTGGTCTGGGTATAAGTTTTGGCCTAAAAGCTGGCACTAGTTCCCTCGTCCTCCAGATAGCATCCTGTAGGCTGGTAGGCTTAAAAGATTTTACCCATCCCTTCAAGGGTTCCATCAACCCCTCAGTGAAGAGCATCATGAGTCTAGTTGGTGAAATATCTTGCACCATAATGACCAACCTCTGAAATTCTAAAATGAATGCCTCAGCCGTACCTGTTTGTCTAAGCTGTGTGAGCTCCCTGAAGTGTAGCTCTGGATCCCCCTGATCAAATCTATCAATGAGCCTTTGTGTGAACTCTGTGTAGGACATTATTTGACTATGACCTAGTGTGGTGAGTCCATGGTACCACCAATCATGAGCCTTGCCATCCAAGTACATGGTAGAAAACTTGATGGCCTCCATTTACCTCATGGGATTAAGCTGTAGATAGGTATCCAACTTTTGCACCCATGCTTGTGCTGTCATCTTGGCCATACCATCAAAGTATGGTTTCTCCATCTTCCCCGCTCTTCGTTCAAACTCAAAACTGCTTTTGTGGTTCATCCTGGACTTATTCCTGAACTTGAGTTGGCAATATTGATCTAGGGACATTTGTCTCTGAATGATCATGTCCAGGCCGTAGTACTCCTTGGTACATTGTGCCATCTTCTTGACAAAATCATCCACCTACTCCTGTTGCACCTGTCCATCTATGAATGTAGGCAAGTATGGCCTAGGGTTAGCCCTGCTACCCATTTGTCCATATGGCGTGCCTCCTCCCTGGATTCCTTCAGATTTGGGATTTTTCTCTGGGTTGTATCTAGTTTCACCATGGGATCCACTAGATCCATCAGATCCACCAGATCCACCAATCACCTTGTTTCCATATGTCTCAGGGTCTTTCCCTTTATGAGTCATCTGCATCAACAACTGGGTGATTATCGTCTAGTTCTCATCAATTTTTTTCAGACTCCCATCTACCTTCTTTAGGGGTTCAGTGATCTCGGCCTGTTCCCTTCAGCTAGTCTCCTGGCTCTCCTGCAAATGATGGACCAAGTTGCTTTCCATGAGATTTAGGGTTTTCTGGAATTCTGCTGCCAAGTAGGCCAAGCCTTGTGGCTCACGATCATCTCCTGAACCCTCCATTTCGGCTTCTGTTTCACTGGTTTGTTTCTTCCTCCTACCCATAAAGATCCCACTGTACCTCTGCATGCGCTAATCCCTCCATAGGTTTCGAGGATCAAAGCTCTGATACCACTATAATGATCCCAAGCCAATTTTTTCTTGAAATCACTAACTAATTACTGATTTCATTGTTATCTGTTGTGTATGCAGGTTGGCCTTGAACATTTAGGCCTTAGGGTTTATTCAGTTATCCATTCATAGGTTATACAGGCATCATTGCAAATATATGAAGATCATCAACATTACATAAGATAGAGACCACAAGCAAATAGCTAAAATTTATTATAAGAAAGCAAGCACCTGATACAATAGAGAAGCAAATCTGAAGTAGATGGATTCAAGACAATAAGGGAGTTGCATACAAAATGCTCCAAGAGCTACAAATCAAGCGTCCCAAAGGTTGGTATAGAACCTGAGCGCTCAATTGCAAAACCAGGGTTTTAGCCTAACCCTCAAGCCACTGGTACAGCCTTGCTGACTGCTAGTACAACCCTGCTGAAGACAACAACCCCAATGGTTCAACCCTCCTGAAGATCAACCCCTCCAAACACTGCCAAACCCTCCTCAATGATAGATCAAGGCAGTGGAAGCCTCCTCCTGAAGTATGAGGTCCAAACACTGAAACGTCCTCTCCAATCTGCAAAAACTCTAGGAGGGTACGACTCTTCTGCAACTCTGAATAAGGCCAATAGTACGGCCCAGCTGAATGTGAGCTCTGTATGGTCTAAAACTCTCCCAGATGGTAGATCGGGCACCTAGAAGTACTTGAGAGAAGTCTCAAGGTCAGATCTAGCATCTAGCCTCCTAGATCTGAGAAATACTGAATCACAATTCGTACCCTTCCTCCTGAAAATCATCCTCACCTGCAGTAGAGATAAGGATGTGATAACTCCTCCAAGAAGCCTTCAAACTGATGAGAAAGACCTTTCAAGCAAGACCCTAATGTTGGAATCTTCTCTAGCCTCTTCCTTATGCTTGAACGACCCCTTCCTTCACATTTGGTGCACCCCTACAATAAAACCCTAGCTGGTACGACCCTACTGATCCAAATGGTACGGCCCTGCTAGTCCTCCTAGATAGATGATGATGATAGAATGGTGTGGGTGGAGTATTTCATCCCCGAGACCAAGCTTGGAGCAAGGTGAGTGGAATATTTCACCACTGAATTGCTCACTAGGCTTTGTATTATCAAAACCCTCAAAACTGTATGCTCAAAAGCATCAACAAGCAAAATACCAAAATCCAGAATGAATAATAGGTGCACCCTAGCCTTCTTTTTATACTTTTCTTCTATTTCTCTTTTGAGTTAGGTTAACTCCTCCCACGCTTCTATTTCTTCATTGAGTTATCTTTTAACTCTTTTTTACCTTTTCATTAGGTCAACTTAAGAATATAAACTTAGTTTGGTTGACCTTTCCTCTTAGTGTGAGACTATGGCCTAGTGGGGATGCCTAGACCACTGAGTCTCCTCAATACCAAAGGTGTGTTGAAGTTGGTACATTCAAATATCTTTGGACCTATGATTACTCAGTCATTAACAAGATTTGATTATTTTTTAACATTCACTGATGATTGCTCCAGGAAGATCTGGATTTATTTTCTCAAGACCGAAAATGAGGTCTTTGATCGTTTCCAAGAGTTCAAAGTTCTTGTGGAAAACACAACCGGGAAGAAGATAAAGGTGCTTCAGTTAGATAATGGGGGTGAGTACACAAAGAAATCCTTCCAATATTTTTGCACCAAGGAGGGTATCAGGAGAGAGTGGACAATTTCGTACAATCCTCAACAAAATGGGGTTACTGAGTGGAAGAATAGAACCATAGTAGAAGCTGGGAGAGCCATGTTGTATGATCAAGACTTACCTAAGTCTTTATGGATAGAGGCTTTTAGTACAGCTGTGTAAATCCAAAAAAGGGTCCCACACAAGGTGTTGGGAAAAATGACCCCTGAGGAGGCATTTACGGGGAAGAAGCCGAACATTGGACATCTTAGGATTTTCAGCAGTAATGCTTATTGTCACATTCCTATTGAAGTGAGAACTAAGTTGGATTCTACTGCAGAGAAGGGGATCTTCGTTGGTTACAACGAAACCTCGAAGGAATACATAATATTTATCCCTTAGACATGAAGAATCATTGTGAGGAGGGACGTGAAGTTTGAGGAGGATAAGGCCTGCAAAAGGTCTCTCAATATGCCTGTAGTGGATCAGACGGATCAGACAGGGAAACTACTAGCTCGAAAGATTGAACATGATTCTCAAGTACAGGGGATAGGTGCAGTTACACATGCTTGTACTAGCGCCAGCGTGGGTGAGGATGAAAGTTCATAGGAGAAGGAGAAGCAAGTTGAGGAGCGAGATGCTCCACCCACAGTTGAACATTCTATCAGCAGGGGGATTGGTAGCCGAGAGGCTAGACGACTTATACAGGATGCTTAGGAGCATGTGGGAGCTCCGAGACACAGTGTCCGGGAGAGCAGGATGCCACATAAATATTCAGTTTACATGGATCTAATGAGAGAACCCATTGAGAGCGAACCTACCAATTATCAGGAGGTTGCACACCGACAAGTTTGGCGGGGTGCCATGGTGGAGGAAAACAACTCCATCATGAAAAATGATGTGTGGGAGGTAATCCCAAGGCTGATGGACAAATATATGGTAGGCTCACGCTGGATCTACAAGATCAAGTATGTTGTGGATGGAAGTATAGAAAAGTTCAAAGCCAGGTACGTGTCTAAGGGGTTTTCTCAGAAAGAGGGAGTTGACTATGATGAGACATTCACCCTTGTAGCCAGGTATACTTCTATTCAAGTCATGATCTCATTGGCAACACATATGGGATGGCAAATTCACGAGATGGATGTGAAAACAACCTTCCTAAATGGAGTTTTCGAGGAGGAGGTATATATCGAACAACCAAAGGGTTTTGAAGTGCATGGGATGGATTCTCATGTGTGTAAAA
>ML791589.1:155384-176010 GCA_009831015.1 Picea engelmannii
AATTAGAATATGTAATTACATTATAATATAATTAAATATAATTATATTGTAACATAATTAATATGATGTGGTTATGAATTAATGTGACGAGGTTTGTTTAATTCTAAAAAGGATTAATTATCCCTCATAGGGATTAATTAAATGATTATTAAAGAGTGGTATTTATAATCCTAATAATGATTAATTAAATTAACAAGCCTAAAGAACTTTGAAGGACTATAACTTTCAGTACAGATATCAGATCTGGACAAATTTATAGTCGATGGAAAGCCCTCGTCAAATTGGAGACGATGTAATCCTAGCTACATGGATTTGAGATGATTGAAAAAAGTGAAAATTTTTATGCCCCATCCCTTAAAAATATACTTAGGGGTCGGGTGTGTGACAGAGTGGTATCAGAGTGGGAAGCAACACTTGGCCTGCTTGGGCTGATGAACGAGTTGAATAAAATTTTATTACACAAATTTTAAGGGGAAACACCCTACCTTACCCAATTCATAAGAATCTCACTTAAACCACAGTTGAAGAGAGGAACAACACTTTATGTTGTTGTTATATGTTCTAAAAATATAAATTGTTTGTTGCTAGTGTTCCAATTAATGAAGCTGACTTCATCTTACAAATTGCATTTGTTGTTCATAAATTAGTATATAATTAGATAATATAAAATGTTTTATCAACACTCAAACAGTCAGTGGACAACAAGGAAAACTATAGTGTAAAGAATGGTGACACACCATGAGTTGGGGGAAAACTACCACAATAGAGAAGAAGAATCTGATGAGAGGAGGGAAGTGGAATCCCCTCCGGATTTGGTTGAAACTATAAGGATCCTCATGGAAAAATTACAGATTTGTAAGGAAGACAATGAAAGGCTGGTAAAAGAACAAGAAAAACAAACCGAAATTATTGCAGTTCTACTACAAAGCCTATCAAATATACAAATGCAACTGCAACACAGGCCAACAACTAGTAATGTGGATAGACTTCAGACTAAGAAAACCCAAAGTCCACATGAGATACAAAATAATGGCCTTGAAAGTAGCCACACAAGGAGAAGCACCTCCAAGAATGCCCAACATGGAGCCAAGAGAATGCTAACACCAAGGTTTCAACTGAATAATCCTCTAGTGAGGAAATTGACAACTCCAAGGAGTTGTCTAGTAGTGAGACTAGTTCATATTCTCATAGGAGACTAAAGAAGAGGAAACATTCCAGGAGCCATGGCCTTGAAGAGTTTAATAAATCCAAACCACCCACTTTTGATGGAGAAATTAAAAAGGGGGAAGAAGCAAAATTTTGGCTACTTGGCTTGAAGAAGTACTTCAAAGTGCATGACTAGTCTAAAAACTTAAAGGCTTGGATAGCCATTTTCAACTTGAATGGAAAGGCCTCCATTTGGTGGGAGGACCTTTATAATGTGAAGAGAATCTATGAGAAGGACTTGTCATGGAAAAAATTTAAGAAAAACTTTAAGAAGAAGTATTTGTTTGAAAAATACTATGATGGGAAGACCAAGGAGTTATATGAACTCAAGCTAGGATAGCTCACAATAGATTAGTATATCCACAATTTTCTTGAGCTAATGAGGTATGTTCCCTACATAAAGGATGAAAAGGTAAAGATGCAATGGTTTATTAGTGGACTGGCTCAGTCCTTCTGGGACAAAAAGTAGTTTGATGAACCTAATACTTTAGAAGACTATTCGGAAAGCAAGGTACTGCTATGAGAAATTCAAGAATCAGGAAGAACCTCATAAGGATTGGAAGAATAAAAGTAATTTAGTATTCAAGAATAAGGGGTTTAAATCCTCAATATTTAATAATCATGGGAAAATTTCTAAGATGAGCCTTCCTACTAAAAGTGTGTATCAACAGAATTTTCTAGCTCAGAGTGGTAATAAACCCTTTGGATCAGCCCTAGAAAAGGTTGATAATACAAAAAGAGAACCCTTAAAATGTTGGGGTTGTGGAGAAGATCATCTCCTAAGGGACTGCCCACATAGGCAACAAGACAATAGGAGGACCTACAACATCCAAGAGTCTACCATAGTCAATGATGTGGCTAGGAGCATGCCATAAATTTATGTATCCCTAGGTGATAGACAAGTTGACCACCAAGCTTCAGTGGTGGACATGGAAGGTATGATTTCCAACCATATAGTTCCCATTTTAATTGAACCTAGTTCTAATCTGAGTTATGTTTCCCCTCAAACTGTTGAGAAATGTAAATTGCAACAAATAAAACATGCTAAATCATAGCTGGTACAACTAGCCATTGGAACAAAAAGAAAGGTGACAAAGGTCATACCAACATGCCAATTCATTATGAATGGATTACCCACCCAAGCAACCCTAAACATTCTCCCTTTAGGATCTTATAACTTACTGATTGGCATGGACTAGTTGGTTTCCCATAAAGCCAAGTTGGACTATTATAATAAAACCTTGGAGTGTGAAGATGGAGGGGGAAAAGAACCCTGCAAGGAATTCAAAATCATGTCTCAGTGACACAAATATCATCCCTTCAGGTGAAGAAGTATTATAGAAAAGGATGTCCTTTGTATGCAATACAAGTGTTGAACTATGTTGAGGACAATAAACCAAGCCTAGAGGACCATCTTATACTAAGAGAGTATAAATATGTGTTTCCAGGAGAGGTATGAGGTCTACCTCCAAGGAAAGATGTTGAATTTTCAATAGAACTTGACCCGGAGCGGTGCCAATGTCTAGAACACCCCATAAAATGAGTACACCAGAGCTAGTTGATCTTAGACTATATCTAAAGGAGATGTTGGACAAAGGATACATTCAGCCTAGTGTGTCTCCTTTGGGAGCACCAAATTTATTTGTGAATAAAAAGGATGACACACTCAGGTTGTGAATAGACTATAGACAACTCAATAAGATGACCATTAAGAATAAGTATCCCTTGACAATGATTGATTATTTGTTTGACCAATTAAGGGGTGCTACAATTTTCTCCAAATTGACTTGAGGTCTCGATACCATCAATTCTGAATTAAGGATGAAGACATACACAAAACAACCTTTAGGACAAGATATGTGCACTATGAATTTGTGGTGGTACCGTTTAGGCATACCAATTCACCAACCACTTTTATGTTCTTGATGAATAATGTACTTAGTAAGTTCTTGGAAAAAATTGTGTTAGTTTTCATTGATGATATCCTAATCTATTCTAAGAGTAGGGAAGAGCATGAAGAACATCTCAAGTTAGTGCTTCAAATTATAAGAAAGAACCAACTCTATGAAAAGTTTAGTAACTGTGACTTTTTCCAAAAGCAAGTCCATTAATTAGGCCATGTTATCTTTGAAGAAGGAGTGGCAGTTGAACCTGAAAAGGTCAAATCCAATTTGGATTGTCCTACCCAAAAGGATGTATCTGATATCATATCCTTTATGGGCCTAGCACGATACTATAGGAGGTTCATAAAGGGATTTTCCAAGATTGGTTTCACAATCACCTCCCTTCATAAAAAGAGGGTTAAATTCGTTTGGACATCAGAATGTGAAGAGAGATTACAACAGCTGAAATATATTCTAACCAATGCACATGTGCTGAATATTCTCGACCCAAACAAGGATTTCCTTATGTGTACAGATGCCTGCAAGGAAGAGATCAAAGGAGTCCTTATGCGAGAAGGGAATGTGATTTTCTACAAATCCATAAAATTGAATGAACATGAAATCAATTATGTGACCTAGGATTTGGAATTGGTTGCCATAGTACATGATTTAAAAATGTGGAGGAATTACCTCATAGGTAGAATATTTGTACTTATGATAGACCATAGTGGGTTGAGATATTTGCTTGATCAACCAAAACTGAATGCTAGACAAGCTAGGTGGATCGCTCTCCTTAGTGACTTTGATTTCTAGATCAAACATATTAAGGGAAAAGAAAATAGGGTTTTTGATGTCCTTAGTAGAAGTATGAAAGTGATTCACTTGGAAGCTGTAAGCACTTGTGAACTAGACATCAAGGAGAGAGTTGAAAGTGCACAAAAAATAGATGCATTTTTCAATACTGTGAAATCATACTTAGAGCAAGATCCCACAGGGATGAAGTATGAATACTATCAATTGTTGAATGATGAATTGATAACTTACAAAGGTAGGTTGTATATTCCGAATTGTGATGACTTGAAGAGGTTCATAATTGATGAACTACATAAAAGACCATATATTGGTCATTCTGGTTATCAGAAAATAATCACATCCACTACGCAACTGTTTTACTGGTCCAGACTGAAAAAGGACATAGCTGATTACTTAGTTAAATGTATACAATGTTAGCAGGTTAAGGCAGAGCACCAACATCCAACAAGGTTGTTGAATCCCCTACCAATTCCAGAATGGAAATGGGAAACCATCTCCATGGATTTCAACACATGATTGCCTAAAACAACCAACCAGAATGATGGCATTATGGTAGTTGTGGACAAGCTGAGCAAGGCTGCTCACTTTATCCTTGTAAATTCAACTTGCAAGGCAATAGATATTGCCAATATTTTCATGAAGGAAATATTTAGTATGCATGGCATGCATAAAGAAATCATATCAGAAAGAGATAAACAATTTACTTCAAGTTTTTGGAAATCTTTGTTTGCTAGTTTTGAAACTAAATTGCTATTTAGTATAGCCTATCACCCTCAAACTAATGGCCATAAAGAAAGGGTAAACCAAGTATTAGAGGAAATGTTGAGGATGTATGTGATGCATCATCCCAAGAAGTGGGAAGACTACCAACCACGGGTAGAATTTTCTTATAACAATGACTATCAAGATTCATTGAAGATCAGCCCTTTTGATGCTCTCTATGGTAGACAATACAATATTCCAATTAGATGGAATAACCTTGTAGACAGAATCACACTTGGACCAGATATTATCAAAGAAATGGAACAAAAGGTAGTTCAAATAAAACATAATCTGAAAATGGCTCAGGATAGACATAAAAGCTATGCAGATAGAAAGAGAACTCCTAGAGAATTCAAGACAAGAGATCATGTGTATCTCCGAGTTAGGCCCAAAAAAATTTCCTTGAGAATGGGAAGTTGTGCCAAGATAGCCCCTCGATTTTGTGGACCCTTTGAAATTTTGGATAGAGTGGGACCTAGAGAATATAGAATAACACTTCCTCACACAATGAAGGAAAATAATGTTTCCCATGTTTCATTTCTGAAGAAATATGTACATGATTCTAATCATATAATTGATTGTTTTGTGATTCAGGTGGAACCCGAGGGAGAATTCCTACTAGAACCACAATGAATAATAGACAGGAAATGAATTCCACTCAGGAACAAAACCATTGCACAAGTCAAGGTGCAGTGGAATGTAATATTCCAGATATAAAAAGTTTGCAGAATAGAAATAAAATTCTAGAAATGGTAGATAAACAACAATATAACCAGAAGAACACCACAATAACACCAAAATGATATCAGAATAACAAAAGAATGAGAAATTCGATTACTGAGGGAAATGTTCACTTGCCTCTTCGAGTGGGTAACCTCCAGTTGACCAGAGATTTATTACAATAATATCCAAGACAACCATTCTCATACCCTCAAATCCTATTTATACTAAATATGTCTATCAAAAGAACCATCTAGAGGAAGTTCCTTCTGGAAGCAAAAGCTTCTATTAGGTATTCTTACATTCGAATTATTATTCCTTATTTATAGGCCTTACTAATA
This sequence comes from Picea engelmannii, assembly GCA_009831015.1. NCBI lineage: Eukaryota > Viridiplantae > Streptophyta > Pinopsida > Pinales > Pinaceae > Picea > Picea engelmannii. Next base: position 161,110 of record ML791589.1, read on the forward strand.
TTGACCTTTATTACATAAAAATATATTATTCTACCTACGTGAGGGGTTAGGTCCCTAACATGTCCCCCCCCCCTTAAAAACAACCTTGTCCTCAAGGCTTGAGATGTGGAAATTGTTGCAGAATGGTAGCTGGTTCCCAAGTGGCATCTACTGGGGTTGTCTCTTTCCACTAGACTAACACTTCCTTGATGGTTCACTGACGTAGGCGACGCTCACGCTGGTCCAAAACCGCTTCTGGTTGTATCCAAATGGAGCCTTCTCCGTCCAACTCTGGAAGGTTGTTTTGAGTTTGGAACTTAGTTCCAATCACCATATTTAAGAAGGAAACATGAAAAACAAGATGTATCTTATAATGACTGGGAAAATCTAACTGATAGGCCACATGTCCCACACACTTGAGAATGGTATAAGGACCATAAAATTTGGGTGCCAGTTTCTGACAATGGTCAGCCTTGAGGGAATTTTTCTTGTAAGGTTACAGCCGAAGAAATACCTGATCCCCTTCTGCAAATTGATGTTCAGAGTGACCTTGATCTGCTTGTTTCTTCATGCGATTCTGGGCCATGACCAAATTCTCTTTGAGGGTACAAAGAATAGCCTCTCAAACTGTAAGCGTTTGATCCACCACCTGGACCTTTGAGACACCTGGTAAATATGAGAGAACCGAAGGTGGATTTTGTCCATATACTGCTTCAAAAGGATTCATGAGGGTAGCTATATGGTATGAAGTGTTGTACCACCATTCAACTAGTGGCAACCATTGAGCCCACTGATTTTTCTTTTCCGATGAAAAACACCTCAAATATGTTTCCAAACACTTGTTGACAACTTCAGTTTGACCATGAGTCTGGGGATGATAAGATTTCCTAAGATGCAATTGGGTTCCTTGTAGCTTAAAAAGTTCTTGCCAAAACTTTTTGGTGAAAGTTGGGTTGTGATCAGAAACAATAGAATGTGGCATGCCATGAAGCTTGAAGACCTGATCTATGAAACGTTGGGCCACAATGGATTCTTTAAATGGGTGTTGAAGAGAACATAAATGAGCATACTTGGAAAGGCGATCAACGACCACCATGATGATTGATTTATTGCCTGATTTAGGTAAGCCTACAATAAAATCCATAGAGATATCCCACCAAATAGCAGGTGGAATCATAATCGGTTGTAGTGTGGAAGGAGATTTGACTATTTCTCCCTTGTGACGTTGACACACATCAAATTCAACCACAAAATTACAAGCTTCATGTTTCATACCCTCCCAAAAGAAAAAACATTTGACCCTGTCATAGGTTTTGGTAAACCCTGAGTGCTCAGCTGTGGGTGTAGCATGAAGCTCAGAAATTATCATGGATTTAAGATTTTACTGTTTAATTAAATAAAAATGACCTTTGTATCGAAGTTCATCATGGAGCCAAGAGTGCCCTGGGGAAACCGGAGAATTGGACTGCAATTGTAGTATAAGATGTGAACTTTTGGGATCGTGTAGCCATTCCTGGAGAACGACTTGGAGCCAATCTGGTACAATGAAGGAGAGAGAAAAAAGGGACCCTTCATCTTCATATTTTTGGGAAAGTGCATCCGCAACCACATTGTCTTTTCCTTTCTTGTAAATGATCTCAGAATCATATCCAAAGAGCTTAGTCACCCATTTTTGTTTCTCTGGGGAGGAAATGTGGTGTTTCATAAAATAATTGAGGCTTTGATGATCAGTCTTAATTTGGAAGCTTTTCCCCAATAGATAAGGGAGAAAAATATCAACGACATGCAGAATAGCCAAGATTTCCTTTTCATAGATTTATTTGCCCAAATCTCGTTCAGACAATTGTTTGTTGGTAAAGGCCAAAGGTCGATCCTCTTGCATAAGGACAATGCCAATTCCTTTTCCTGAAGCATCACATTCTAGGACAAAGGTCTTTGTGAAATCAGGAAGTGCCAGGACTAGAGTGGTGCACATGGCCATCTTCAAGGTTTCAAAAGCTCGAGTAGCTACTGGAGTATAGGTGAAAGAATTGTTTTTAAGGAGTGCAGTGAGAGGGGCCACAATCTTTCCATAGTTCTTAACAAACTTGCGATAATAACCTGTTAAGCCTAGAAATCCACGCAATATTTTGAGAGTCTTTGGGTGAGGCCAGTCTTGCATAGATTCAATATTTTTAGGATCCACCCTGATGTCGTGCTTGCCAATAAGATGACCCAAGTATTCGACTTCTGAGGCACAAAAAGCACATTTAGATTTTTTCAGGAAAAGTTGGTGCTGAGAGAGTAGATGGAGAACTCGATCCACATGAGCAATATCGTCTGTCCAGGTTTTTCTATAGATGAGGATATCATCAAATAAAACTAAGACAAAATGACAGAGAAAAGGATGGAAGACATGATTCATGAGGCTTTGGAAAGTGGAGTGAGCATTACACAAACCAAAGGGCATGACCAAAAAATCATAGTGGCCCTCATGATTTCTAAAGGAAGTCTTAGGAATGTCTACCTCTTTCATACAGATCTGGTGGTAGCTAGAACGAAGATCAAGTTTAGTAAAGGATTGGGTGCCACTCAATTCATCCAAGAGGTCATCAATGATAGGAATGGGAAATTTGTCTTTAATGGTGAGTTTTTTGAGGGTGCAGAAATCCAGACACATGCACCAATAAACTTATTTCTTCATGACCATGACCACAGGATAAGAGTAGGGGATTGTACTAGGGCAAATAACACCTGCGTTAAGAAGTTCTTGAACCATTTTCTCAATTTCATTTTTTTGGGAAAAGGGGTGATGATAGATATGGATATTAGGAGGAAGAATTCCTAGGACAAGGGGAATGGAATGATCATGAACACCATAGGAAGGAGGGAGTCCTTGGGGAGTGGAAAAAACCACTTGATCTTTAGAGAGGATGGATTGGAGGTCCTGCAGCACAAAGGGTGTCTTAGTTGCTTGAATGGCATGGAGTTGGGAAATAACACCCGAATGACCTTTTTTGAGCAACTTTTCCATGCGATGGGAACTAATGATCTCAGGGGAACGGACGGCGATGCCTTGGAACTTATATTTTTGGACTTCTTGGTCGAATTGCATGTTTAATTACTTAAAATCCATGAGAATGGGACCCAAAGTTCTTAGCCAGTCTACACCCAACACAATGTCACAACCACCCATGTCAATAGAAAACATATGAGATTTCAGGTGGTCGTCATCAATTTGGAGACACACATTTTCACAATGCCCTCCACATTTCATGGACCCGTCAATGGCAATCATTATTTGGAAATTATTGACTGCACATATATAGCAATTAGTTTCTTGGGAAATGCGGTGATGAATAAAATTATGGGTTCTTCCACTATCATCAAGAATGATGACCTTCCTATGCTTGATGTAGCCAATTAGTTTGAGGGTTTGGGGAGAAGAGAAGTTAGTGAGAGAATTTAGGTAAATGACCGGTTCTACTTCGGGAGGGTCCGAGGGAGCGAAAATGTTGGTGGGTTCAGGTGACTCAGACACAAGGGGGGCTTCAACATCCTCTTCCAAAACATCCTCTGAGATGGCCATAAAAATATTTTTTTCCTTACACTTGTGTCCCAAAAAATATTTGTCATCACAATTATAACAAAGGACTTTGAGTTGCCATTCAGCCATTTCGGCCCTGGTCAATTTTTGGATATTTAGTGGAGTAGAAGGAGGAGTGGGATTTACTGGTTTAGTGCGAGGAATAACAAAGGGTTTCTAGTTTTGAGAAGAGACAACCTGTTGTGCTTCCTTAGCTCATTTAGTATCCTCCACCCAACTCTGAGGCCGAGCCATGAGGACATGGGCACAAATATCATCCTTGAATCCACTGATAAAACATTCTAGGAAAAAATCATCAGACATGCCCTCTGTATGAAAATCCAATCGCTCAAAAGCATCTATAAAGTCTTCCACTGTGCCAGATTGTTTCAAATTTGTTAAACGACCTAAATGATTGGCGTCAGTGTCAAAGCATTCATAAATCTCTGCCACAAAGTGTGTCCAAGTAACATACCCTTGACAAGAAGTTTTTCTCCATTGCCACCATTGCCAACATTCTTGATCTAGATGGAGAACACCATATCGGAGTTTGGACAAGTCATCTGTAATGTAGTACAAAGAGAAATAATGTTCCATTTGAGTTACCCAACCAGTGGGATCTGAGCAATCAAATTTGGTCACATCCACCCACGAAAGGTGTAGGTCATGCTGAAAGTGATGGGGCTGAAAATTATGGGAATGAGAGGAAGTTTCAGCTTTGGTATGCAAAGGTGGGCCAGATAAAGGGGGATCTGCAGGAATATGCAGCTTGGTGCAGATCATCGAAACGATAGATTCAAGCTGGGTAGTCATGTCTTGTTTGAGTTCCGTGATTGAGGAGATGATGGAGGACTTCATGTTTGTACTGATGGTGGAAATATTGGCACTGAGTTGTCTCACTTATTGTTGGTTCTATGTGAAATTAGATTGCAAGGTATTGAAGCGAGCTTCCAAGTCTTGGATACGATTATGGGCCATGATGACGAGGGAACCAAAAAGGGGCGGGTGGGGTCAAAACCTTTATTGAAAAATGATATGTATGAATGTGATAAAGGTGAAGAGATAAATCCAATGGAATAGGTCTCAAATAATGGTGAAAAATTTTCCAGACTCCGGTCTGAGAAATACTACAATGACGAAATTCCCTAATGCTTAACCAGGAAGAAATGTGTAGTGATTTGGCAACTCGAACACAGTTGCGCGATAATAGATCTTGTCTATTTTATTTTTTGTTTCCGTCCCCAAGGGTTAGGTATTCAAGGGTTCTACAGACAAGGGTTTGCCCTATTCTATAGCTCTCTGATATACATGCGGGGTCCAATAGTAGTACTCGGCCCAATATCTCATGGCATCAACTAAGGAGGCTAGATCGTGCCCTTAGACGTACTACCCAACTACCTAGGTACTAGAGAGTATCTTCTCGAGTGTTGTTCTTGGTGGAACTATAGAATTTAGGTGAACGATCGATTTATCTAAATAGGGATTCAAGAAATCTAGGTCGATCTGTACACAGGTTCTATCTGTTGCGATACCACTCGAAGGGGTACCAACATGGGTTACAAGGGTGGCCAATAGATGCGCGCTTAAGTACCACTTGTATTTCCTACGTGTATGAATCCCTCAACCACAGGTTTATGCGCGTAACGACAGATCTCTATGGCTTAAAGACGCCGGAGTATGTCTCTACCTTGAAAATAAATTTAACCCACAATTTTCTGCTGAGGAAAGTGCTCTGATACCACTTGTAATATTCTAGATATAAAAAGTATGCAGAACAGAAAAAAAATGCTAGAAATGGAAGATAAACAACAATATAACCAAAACAACACCACAATAACACCAAAATGATATTAGAATAACACCAAAATGAGCACTTTGATTATTGAGAGCAATGTTCACTTGCCTCTTCGAGGGGGCAACCTCCAGTTGAGCAGAGCTCTATTACAATAATATCCAAGAAATTCGTTCTCATACCCTCGAATCCTATTTATACTAAATATGTCTATCAAAAGAACCATCTAGAGGAAGATTCTTCTATAAGTGGAAGATTCTATTAGGTCTTCTTACATTCGACTTATTCTTCCTTATTGCCAGGCTTTATTAATATTGACCTTTATTACATTGAAATAGATTATTCTACCTACGTGAGGGGTTAGGTCCCTAACATGGAAACACTTTGGTCCAAATGAAGCTACATCGAAAATGAAGGATGCCATGAAACATGCATACCCATTTTTGTTTACTGCTTGACATACAAAGCACATCGACATGTAGAACATAGAGGACAATGTTGCTTTAAAGGGGAGGGGATTGTAATACCCATGTTTCCCCGAGTTTGTAAATATAACAATAGCCTGCTAAAATACTATGGGAAAACTGATTATGTGTGGATGTTGGAAATGATGAACCTATTGTTATAGAAGGTAATGTGTGTGTGTGTGTGTGTGTATTTCTGTTATTAAATAAAATGGATTTTTTTGCATAATTGTTGAAGGGGTTGCCAAGGTAGATCATGATGCATGAGAGAAATGGTGAGGGGAACCGGTAATGGTTGAGATGACCCCTACTAGAAAAATACTCATTTGGGTTTAAATTATGCAGACCCATAACATTCCTCTAACCCAAAGAAGTAAATTACCATGAATGATGGTATTTGGGAAGTCCTCCTCAAGAGTCAATGAGGAGATGGGCAGAGTACCCATATGAAAACTTCATGAACTGACCATGAAAATGGGGATTTGGACCCATGAAATATTGTTGAGAAAGGAAAGAAGAGAGAGGAAATTTGTGGGCAGAAGGGAAGAGGTAAGAATAATGGGTCTAGTGACCATTGTTTTGAACAAGGGAGAGCATGTGAAACTCTCTGGTTATGAAGAGAACTGAGAAACAAATTCTATTATGGGTATAGGAATAGTTGGGCAACATTTTCAATCCAAGCTAATAAACGGAGTTGTAGGGAATATGAGTGACTGAGGAAGCATTCATTGCAGACCCCTTGTTTGGTGGAGAGAAAACCTATCTGCCAAGTTCGTGTGGGAAAAGAAGAGTAACCTTTGTCCGTGGCTGCTACTGAGAAAAAGAAGAACCTCTCTCTCTAGGTATCATCATCTAACTAGGGGGTGGATGGTGGTGAATCCATCCAGGAGTTGTTGTACCTACGGTTGGGTGGAAAAGGGCACCTCTTTCAATATTTGCATCATTTTCTAATTCTATATAAGTATAGTTTTGCTAAAATCTCTACACTATTAAGTTCATAAATAATTATAGAATGTGTTTTTAGAGCAATATCAATTCAGTTTTATGTTAAAAGTTCCTTGAGAATTTAAGTGTGAATGTGGGAATGTTACTGCTAAGTTTCTATGTGGGTGAACAACTTCACCATGTGACTTCCTGTGCTAAATTCTGGGAGTGACTGTTGAGGTTCACCGAGTTTCCCAGTTTAATTCATTTATATGCAATAAGGGGTGCACAACTAAAGTCTTTATTAAGCATTAAGAGAGAGCGAAAGAGTGATTTGTGCTGCTATTTTTTTATTCTAGTCTATCCTTAAATCTTATGCCAGGAAACTTAGAAGATATCTTGTTTTGTTTTACTATTCTACAAGACTTCTGGAAGATAGGAAATGGATTTCATGCTCCTTTTAATTAAAAAATTAATTAAATAAAATTTCAAATTAATCCTCACCATACTTTGAATACGTGTAAGGAGTGCATTAGGGACCGAATCAAGGGTACATTAATCTCAAGAGGTATAGCATTCGTCGAATGTTGCAGCCTTTGAAACCCATGGTTTAAATCCCTTGTTGAAGGGAAGCAGAGCCACAATGTACAGAAGAAGCTACAACAATCATTGATCTGGCTACAAGGTTATATATGAGACGTTGGATTAAACCCTATATTATTTTCCTTGAACTTTTCTTAGCACATTTCAGAGCTTCGGGACTCTGACACTTCAGAGGTTTGAAGTGGAGATTAAGCTGGAGAAGGACCTGAAGGCCAGGGAGATTACACGCTAATCGAGATTAGTCCACCCTTGGTCGATCTCTAAACAACTTCGTAGTTATTGAGACTTCGAGGCACCGAGACTTCGGGACTTCGAGATGTTTGAGTGATGGAGCTTATGTTATGTTATAATGAATAAAATTAATTATTTTATTGCATTTAATGTGCTTAATTAACATAATTTGTATTGTATTCTAATACAATAATTTTAATATAATTTGTATTTGTAATGTGCTTAATTAACATATAATACACCTCTATTACAACATATATTATATTTTAATCCTAAATAATACATTGTAATTAAATCACAATGTAATACAAGTGGGTCCCCTCTAGACCTCCAGGACTTTGGGACACCAGGGTGTTTGGGGTGATGGAATTCCCAAGTCCAATTCACCGAAGGGCCGAACCCTACATTACCCTATACAAATATTGCATGAATAATAAACATTAAATAATGTGGAATAACGTGTACCAATGGGGACCACTCCAGGACTCCGGGATTTCGAAGCTCTAGGAGATTTGAGGACATGAGGATGTGTTAAACCACCAAAGTACTTACCTTATGTTCCATTTTCTTGATTCAATGGTCATGAGAAACCCTTGACGAATCTCAGATCAATTACCAGTGTTGGTTTGCGACTCTGGCCTCCAACGATTTAGGCCTTTTTCTAGTAGGAGAAACTAATTATCCCTGGAGGCTATCATCCAGAGTGATGTGGCATGCCGAAATCACCTAGGTTGTACGCGGACAAATCATATGTGTGCCACATGTCAACCATATTTGTGACTTTCAGAGTCCTTAGGTTCCAAGTGGACCGCGACACTTGTCACCAATTAATTGGGCCACATGTCATCCTCATCATATTCCACGCGTCTTTTTCCTAGATGTTTGTCTGCTTGATCAAACAATTGATGAGATTTTTGGACTGCAAGACACCGAGAGTTTGGGACTTCGGGATAAATGGGATGTTGGATCACTTGGGCTAAGAGGCCAAAGGCCCGGACCTACCTGTCCCTATTTCCTTTACTTAATGTGCCACCACGTGTAGTGTGGACCCACATGGAGTCCAGGACTCTACATCTCTGGGAGTCCGGACCTCCAGATGTTTGGGGTAATAAAACAGATAAGTGAAAAGGGTCAAAGGCCTAAACCTAACCCCCACTTCCCTATGTTATATTATTATTAAACCAATAATAATTAAATGAGTGGGACCCTCTTTGTAGCTCTGACCTTCAGGAGATTTGGGGTGTATTCACCAAAGCTTGGTGAGGGATTTTCTCCGAAGTCTGGAGACCTATGGGTTCATCGAAATTAATGACTCTGGTACGAATTAGAATATGTAATTATATTATAATATAAGTAAGTATAATATAATTAAATATAATTATATTATAACATAATTAATATGATGTGGTTATGAATTAATGTGACAGGGTTTGATTGATTCTAATAAGGATTAATTATCCCTCATAGGGATTATTTAAATGATTAGTAAAGAGTGGTATTGTAATCCTAATAATGATTAATTAAATTAACAGGACTAAAGAACTTTGAAGGACCATAACTTTCAGTCCATATCTCGGATCTGGACAAATTTATAGTCGATGGAAATCTCTCATTGAATCGAAGGCGATGTAATCCTAGCTACAAGGATTAGAGGTGATTGAGAACAGAGAATAAATTTATGCCCCTTCCCTTAAAAAGGTACTTAGGGGTCGAGTGTGTGATAGTTTGTGTGTAGGGTTTTGGGTGGCTTGCATTACAATGTCATTTTAAATACGGGCAAGAATAAAAAAAATCACAATAGTGCATGAATATTATCACTTGAATGTGTTGTCTCTTATCACTTATTATCATTATGTTCAATGGCTATGCGGAGATGGAAATAATTATGGCTTGATTTCCCATATTTAAAAAAAAAANCGGGACTTCGAGATGTTTGAGTGATGGAGCTTATGTTATGTTATAATGAATAAAATTAATTATTTTATTGCATTTAATGTGCTTAATTAACATAATTTGTATTGTATTCTAATACAATAATTTTAATATAATTTGTATTTGTAATGTGCTTAATTAACATATAATACACCTCTATTACAACATATATTATATTTTAATCCTAAATAATACATTGTAATTAAATCACAATGTAATACAAGTGGGTCCCCTCTAGACCTCCAGGACTTTGGGACACCAGGGTGTTTGGGGTGATGGAATTCCCAAGTCCAATTCACCGAAGGGCCGAACCCTACATTACCCTATACAAATATTGCATGAATAATAAACATTAAATAATGTGGAATAACGTGTACCAATGGGGACCACTCCAGGACTCCGGGATTTCGAAGCTCTAGGAGATTTGAGGACATGAGGATGTGTTAAACCACCAAAGTACTTACCTTATGTTCCATTTTCTTGATTCAATGGTCATGAGAAACCCTTGACGAATCTCAGATCAATTACCAGTGTTGGTTTGCGACTCTGGCCTCCAACGATTTAGGCCTTTTTCTAGTAGGAGAAACTAATTATCCCTGGAGGCTATCATCCAGAGTGATGTGGCATGCCGAAATCACCTAGGTTGTACGCGGACAAATCATATGTGTGCCACATGTCAACCATATTTGTGACTTTCAGAGTCCTTAGGTTCCAAGTGGACCGCGACACTTGTCACCAATTAATTGGGCCACATGTCATCCTCATCATATTCCACGCGTCTTTTTCCTAGATGTTTGTCTGCTTGATCAAACAATTGATGAGATTTTTGGACTGCAAGACACCGAGAGTTTGGGACTTCGGGATAAATGGGATGTTGGATCACTTGGGCTAAGAGGCCAAAGGCCCGGACCTACCTGTCCCTATTTCCTTTACTTAATGTGCCACCACGTGTAGTGTGGACCCACATGGAGTCCAGGACTCTACATCTCTGGGAGTCCGGACCTCCAGATGTTTGGGGTAATAAAACAGATAAGTGAAAAGGGTCAAAGGCCTAAACCTAACCCCCACTTCCCTATGTTATATTATTATTAAACCAATAATAATTAAATGAGTGGGACCCTCTTTGTAGCTCTGACCTTCAGGAGATTTGGGGTGTATTCACCAAAGCTTGGTGAGGGATTTTCTCCGAAGTCTGGAGACCTATGGGTTCATCGAAATTAATGACTCTGGTACGAATTAGAATATGTAATTATATTATAATATAAGTAAGTATAATATAATTAAATATAATTATATTATAACATAATTAATATGATGTGGTTATGAATTAATGTGACAGGGTTTGATTGATTCTAATAAGGATTAATTATCCCTCATAGGGATTATTTAAATGATTAGTAAAGAGTGGTATTGTAATCCTAATAATGATTAATTAAATTAACAGGACTAAAGAACTTTGAAGGACCATAACTTTCAGTCCATATCTCGGATCTGGACAAATTTATAGTCGATGGAAATCTCTCATTGAATCGAAGGCGATGTAATCCTAGCTACAAGGATTAGAGGTGATTGAGAACAGAGAATAAATTTATGCCCCTTCCCTTAAAAAGGTACTTAGGGGTCGAGTGTGTGATAGTTTGTGTGTAGGGTTTTGGGTGGCTTGCATTACAATGTCATTTTAAATACGGGCAAGAATAAAAAAAATCACAATAGTGCATGAATATTATCACTTGAATGTGTTGTCTCTTATCACTTATTATCATTATGTTCAATGGCTATGCGGAGATGGAAATAATTATGGCTTGATTTCCCATATTTAAAAAAAAAAATAACGAGGGTCAATTATATTAATTTATTATGCCTTGTTTGACAAAAAACTACTGAAATCTAGATTTTGGTTTTTGAGTTTTCACTCGGGAAGCATTCAGATCTAAAAGAAATAAATAGGTGTGAGAGGCACAAAAGCACTTCCCCACTCTTTAGTACTATTATCTTAGTTACGTTAATACATGTTAGCCTCTTACTCATATACAATCATGAAGTTCTAGAACCACCTATTGTATTTCACATTTAAGGATATAGTTGTTATTGTAAGTGTGTTTATAGATTCCTATATTTCCTCCTCCTACCTTATATCTCGATGAGGTGTCGATGTGAGAGCAATTGAGGTGGTTTCATTTATGTATTATATATTGTATCATTAAAATGAATACATTGTGAGAGATTATGGATTGAGACATTTTTCGCCAAACTTCTTATCCTGATTTTGTGTGTTCAATTCTATTTTTCCCACAAATTCCCATATTGTCCAACAACCGGTTGAGAAAATTTTGTTCAAATCATTATAGGGTCCAAAGAAAATATTTTCCAAGATTTCCAGTTCTCAAGCAACTTGTATACACATCAAATATTCTTATCTCTCCCATCTTTCCAGCTCTCCATTCAACACTCAAGGTTCAAAATTATAAGTGATGGTAGATTTTATTATTTTCTAAATTGTTTCCACAAAATATGCCACCATTAGATGTGCATACTCAGGCAGGTGTTCAATTTTTTTTTCATGGTTTATGGCACATGCAGATGACAAATTAGTTTCTTTATATTCAAAATTTTCATATCATAACTTAAAATAAAAGTGGTACTAGTGAAGTTGGACACTGATTATTGTCAGAGAAGAGTACGTTACTATTTGACATAGAACACATGCTTAGACTTATGTAAGGATGAAAACATATATGTAATGTTGGGTGCTTAAAATGATTTAGTTTAAGGTTATGAAAATAAATGTGTGAGAAAGGGGTTAAACTTAGCGGATAGGCGTGTAAAAGACATAGAGATTTGAGTTATTTTGAAAGGTTATAAAGTTTAAACTTTCATTGAAAAGAAAATTGCTCTTTATTATTAAGAGCGAGTTCTAATGGTCGTAATAAAATAAATTTTTTTGTATCGAATGCGACCTTGATCCACTCAAAATTGAATAAGGGGATCATAGGTACAACATGAGTATGTTTGTGATGGTGCATGATTTTTTGGATTTTGATGTTGCTATTTTTTATGTCTAGTTTTGACATAATCATTTGCAATTTTGCATTTAAAGAAACACAAATTGAGTTCAAACAATGTCATTGAAATACAATCAACTACAAGAAAACAAAACACATGTAACCAAGCAACAACCACACATATTCAAGCCTTAAAATTGTCAACACCGACATTCAACAAAGAGTCTACATCAATAATTGAAAGTAAAGGGAAAATCAAGTAAATGGACCATTTTTAAGCATTGAAATTTGAAAATCATTTACTAACAAATATCTTTCAAGTCTAAATTGAATTATATTTTAATTTTCTGGTGCATTCTCGATTAAGCCTAACGCCCAAGAGTCATTGTAATTTTTAGTCGAAATTGACAAGGTTGAGTATTTTAAACTCAAATAATTGTAAACATCACACTTTGGGTGCATTTTCGGTAGTATCCGACACCCACATGTTGTTGTAAGAAAGTTCAAGTGAGCATGGAGTTCAAACAAGAGACTTCAAAATTTTAATCGAGTGAGACAAGTTCAAGTGAACAAATTTAAGAAAGCAAATTCAAGAAAGTGAAAAAAAAACAAGAGAGCGAGTACAAGAAAGCATGAAGTGCAAGTGAACGTAAAGTGCAAGTAAGCAAGTTCAAGTGGAGTGAAATCTATAATTATTAGAGTTTCTAGACACTCTAATAAACACTGTTGAAGACAACATAGTGATATTGAACAAAGAGGCTCTTCAATCAATGCTAACTTGTTTGCAAGTGATGCAATATACAACTATCATTCTTCAATATCAATACCAACTATTGAATGATGAAATCAGGGATCTTAAAAAGAAGAAGTGCTATGAATTAGTGTTTTTTTCAGAACAACCCTCTTTTTGATGACAACGATGATGATAATTTTTATCAACAGTTAGTGAAGGAGGAAATCAACAAGACAACTATAGATTGAATGAAGATGAAGTTCAATATGAACAAGTTCAACTTTCTCTTTCCAAGCCCATCATCAGACCTTGGGAAGAAATCATCAACAACAATCACAAAACAAGATTTGGATATGACAAGGAAGTTATCTTTCATATTCCCAATTATTCTAAACCAATCCAGTTCCAAATTGTTGGATTCATTTGAAGAACTTACAACTTCACCTATTCAAGTTCAGCATCAGAATGTGAAGTGCCAACATTGTAATCAAGTTGGTCACATGAAGAGTCAGTGTTTTGATCTCCATCCTTTCCATCATTATGGAAAGCATAACCATTCTTTAGACAAATGTTCAACACTGAGGAAAACTGGAAGATTGAAGCTTCACTATGAGTGGATCAATCCTTGGAAGTGGTCGTCAATAGCCAAGCGATTATATAAGTCTTACCGTAGAATTCAATTTGGAGTGAAGACTAATCTTGCAGCAAATAACCCCTTTTTGTACCTAACATAAGGCTATATAAGTCTAAAGTGGTCCCCTTATGGCATAGATTTTAAGCATGGACCTCATGGGATAAGATAGCATGTGGTTGTTTCCACATCCCCATTTTGGGTTGTATACAAAAGGAATAAGTTTGGTACTCTCTTGAGCCTAGAGGGGGGAGTACAATGATGAAACTATCATGCACTTTAAGTGGGTGTGTTCAACAATCAAGTGAAGATGGTTCGTGAAACCACTCGTGGTCTCTCCTTTCAGTTGAAAAAAAGGGGAATTAATGATGGAATTAAATATGGTTTTTAGAATAAAAGTTTCAACAACAAATATGCTGGATGAGCATCAAATATGCCAGATGGGCATTAAATTTTCCAGCAGATGAGCATCAAATATGCTAGATGGGAATCAAATTTTTCAGATGGGAAAATACATTCTATAGATGGTAGACTTTGGTAGAATTATGTTTCAATGAATTGCAATTGAATCATACAAAAATATGTTGATTTTGAGAGCAATGATGTGGACATTTGGTTCACCTAGATGATCATTTGATTGCAGATTGGAATTTGATTGATTTGTCATGCATTTTTAGGTATGTATTAGAATTGTAGCTGATTCACTTCTCTTTGTCCGCTCTCATCATATTGGAGTTCACATCTGTGAACAAATTATAGGCATTCTGGCTCACATGATTACACAATGAGATTTTCTAGAATTTTCAGCATCTCACTAAGGCTCAACTAAGGATTTTCAATATGAAGAATTGGAGATATACACGATCATGTTGCATTGCTAATATTATTGTTCAGACTTATGATTCAAGGGGGGAATGTTAGACTCTTACTCATATACAATCATGAAGTTCTATAACCACCTAATGTATTCCACATTTAAGGATATAGTTGTTATCCTAAGTGTGTTTCTAGATTCCTATATTTACTCGGCCTACCTTATCTCTCG
>ML791589.1:191253-203181 GCA_009831015.1 Picea engelmannii
AAACAACACTAGTAGGTGCAATGAATTCCTTTCAAAGAATGGTAGTACAATACTTCATATCATACAACCACTAAAATGACACCATATGAAGCGGTGTATGGCCAAAGACCACCGACAATCATTCACTATCTTCCAGGCACATCCAAGGTCCAATCTATTGATACAATGCGGCAAGGTTGTACAACCAATATAGCATCTCTGAAGGATAACCTTCATGTGGCCCAAAATCACATGAAGCAACAATCAGACCAACATCATTTAGAAATGGTTTTTCAGGAAGGTGATCAGGTGTTTCTCAGGCTCCAACCTTAAAAGAAAACATCTCTCAAAGTTAAGGGCTATCACAAATTGGTACCTAAGTTTTATGGACCCTACTAGATCATTAAGTGTATTGGTTCCATGGATTACAAATTGGACCTTCCTGCTACTTCAGAAATCCATCTGGTGTTCCATGTTTCCTGTCTAAAGAAAGTGGTGGGCCAGAATTGCAGAGTCCAAACCATCTTGCTAGAATTAGATGAAGAAGATTCCTTGTGGCTCCAACCAGAGGAAGTCCTCAATAATCATGAATGTCATCTATGTGGTCGCACTATCAAGGAAGTGTTGATCAAGTGGAATGGCACATCACCAGAGGAGGTGACTTGGGAACCTGCGACCATACTTCAGCAGTTTCCACACCTGCAACCTTGAGGACAAGGCTTCTTTTGAAGGGGGAGGGAATGTTAGGATCTTATCCTAACCCCTCTTGATGGGTAATTAGTTAGTAGGATATTTATTCTATTTAATAAATTCTGACATTAGTTAATAAGGCCTAATCAATAAAGAATAATGAGTCAATGTAAGAAGACCTAATATAAGCTTTCGCTTCTAGAAAGATCTTCCTCTAGAAGTTTCCTTAGAAGACATAATTAGTACAAATAAGAGTAGGAGACATTGAATATCTTGTCTTGGATATTATTGCAATAGAGCTCTTCTTTGTTAAAGGTTTACCCCTCAAATAGGAAAGAGAACATTGCTATCATTAATGAAGGTGCTCTTTTTGGTGTTATTATGGTATCATTATGATATTGTTCTAGATATATCATTGTTGTTCTGTTATTGCTTGCTCAATATTTGTGTTCTGCATATTACATTATATTTGGAATATTTCACTTAGAGACTTGCAACAATACTTTTCTGACTCCTCAGTCATTACTTTTATCAACAAAATAAGTTCTAAGTTATTCAAAATAAATAAATCCTTCTTGAAAATGAAACTAAAGCTACAACCAACAAACTAATATAACCAGAAATTAAAATAGAAAATGATGAACAATGAATTAAAACTTATGAAAAAAAATTCATTAGTAAATGATAGATACAATGATTTGAAAAATGAAAAGATAGTTAGGGAAAATATACCAGTAGTAAACTATAGCAAATGTGCATAGAACACAATGATGCACATAATGAAGAATGGGGGCCCTCCAAGCCTCAAACTACACATTCAAAAACTAATAGCTAGAAGAACTCATAATAGCTTCATATATTAATTAGATGAACTGGTACAGAGCTTCAACAAGTCGTTTGGAAACCAAAATCTACAATAGAGTCGTAAAACTAGAAATCCAATTCTCCCTTTGGCTACCAAAATAAGGTTCATTTATACAATAAGGGATGTAAACATAAGCCAAGAAAGACTCTATGCAATAATTAAAAAACTACAAAATCCTAAAAAGACATATTCGTTCAAGATATGGTTGAAATCCCACGATTTTATGGAGAAAATCGAATTGCAAAGTTTTCTACTGTAAAATTTGCAATAGAGTGGCTGAGTTGACCACGAGTTGAGCGACATGTTTTTGTCTCATTATGGAACATCCAATAGGTCAAGATCCATGCAATGAAACCAAGGAACATGATCCAAGGTTCCATTTCACCCAGATCATCCTGCACATGTCTCGATGATGAAAAAATTACAAGATCTGCTCTGTTATGGTAAAAATTGATAAAATCAAAATTGTTAACTATCTTAAAATGTTGATTTTAATCAATTAAAAATCAAATAAATGTTTACCTATTTATGCCTTAAAAATGTATTTATTGAGCTGAAGAGAGTGGAAAGTGAGGTAAAATGGTGAGATATAGAGGAAAAATGTTCATGGGTAAGAGGATTTTAGCTAACAAATTAGAGTGGTGACACTGTATTTTCTTTCTTTCTTCATTTTTAATGCATTGTACTTTAAGGGGGGGGGTTCCCATGAGGTTTTCCCTCTTTCATCACTTTTTCAATTTTCATTCATTTAGATTCACTGTAAATGGGTACCTAGCATAGCCTTGTATCCGGGACCCATTATTTATTTGCACCACAATAGTGTTCAAGGGGGTGTTGGAGTAATTACACACTCACCTAGTGATTAATTTTCCTAAGTTTGATAGTCTAAGGTTGAGGGCGATATATTTAGGTGTAAAATCTAGTTCCACTGATCAAATTTCCGTAACATTATTTATTCTTTGAGGACACTTGCGTGCAAATGATCTGGTTAAACATGGTACATTATGATTATTAGTTTGGTTTATATGTTTATGTTATGATTGAGTATTGAAATTGATATGCTAGTTATATTGATGTATATCATTGACAAGATTTATGATGAGGTTTCTTGAGTGTGTAGGAACCATGGCATGATGAATATGCCGATGGCATAAACAGACTTCCTTGGACTTTGGATTGAGTCAAGGAGTGGACTAGTGACTTTGATTATGAGAACTTGTTTTATTTACACATGTGTTATGATGATGATTCAGTTATGGATTTTATGTATATGAGTTATTAATTTTATCTTTGTCAGTGGATGTAGGCATGGTGACACTTGCTAATATGACTCACATATGGAGTAAAGGGGTCATACATAGATATCAGATAGATTGGGGAGAGGTGTGGTTGTTGGTGCAAAAGTGATTAGACCAGAGCCCTCTTATAGTTTCCAACAAAAGGTACTGAAGTAGTCTAGAGCGCTGGAATTTTCATCTTCCTGGGAGGGAAGAAGTCTCACCTGAATAAAAACTGAGATAAGAAAGATAGGGAAGGATAAGGAGAATACTTAGACAAATCTCTAAAGTATCAAGATTCATGTTAGTCTTGCACAAGATAGATTAAACCTGTAGCAGATCTAAACATTTCCTAACTGAGAATAAAGAAATAGAGTTGCATCGTCATTCACAAGGAAGCACTTAAGCATATCAAACATAAAATATAATACAGAGTAACATTCAATACATTCAGAAGACTAGATACATAGGATATATTCAAAATTTGGGTCTCCAACATATCAAGTTATTCTCACAAATTGAGTTACATATACAAGTAATCAGAGGATGCTCCCCAGTAAGCATGAGACAAGTTTATCTCGGTCCCCTGCTCCGACCAAATCTACAATAATACAAAACTCTATTACATTGTCAGTCTGGTTCTTACCCAGATCTCAAGACTCAACTAAGATAACAACATGAATGATAACAATAATGACTCTCGCAACAACAACAACCCCATCCTTTCATTAAAAACCAACAACCTTATTACAATCACATTGATCTCATATATATAGTCTGATCTAGGTTTGCTGGTTGAGAAACCGAGATTTCTTTCTTTTACTTGATCTTGTTGCAAATTATTTCTTCAAAACTGATGTTGCGTTGTCCTTCCAACCACTTTCTATTTCTTCATTTAGTCCTCTGTCCATCTCCTCAACAACTTGTGTAACTTTTGTTCACCAAAATGAAGCTGCAACATAACTTGCACAACTTCTATTAATTAAAACGAAGGGCCCAACAAGCTCCGACCACAATCCTTGACTCGTCCCGAGTCAAATCTTTGACTATTCCATGGTCTTTGGGTTGGCCTATTGTTTACCTTTATCGTTTGTCTCTAATTTTCTTCCAATTCCCGCTTGAGTGATTTATTCTTTATCTTCTTCAAATGAAGGGCACAACTCATGTGCTAGTTCTAGGGCTCTTTTCCTGACTTCTTGGAAGTTGTCCACTTTGTCCTGCCACTTTTTGGCAAGTAGTGAAGCTTCAAAAAAAAATTGTTGGGTGGCGTATGTAATGCATTCTTTTGGCTTGGACACAACTAGAGAATTCCATTCCGAGTTAGCTATGGTGTCGACTTGTTGCATCTGTAGATAAGTTGTCTGGACTACAGGTTGAAACACTCTTAGTTCTTTATTAGCCACTATTTGAGCTTCAAATAGTGCATTCATATAATTTTCATCTTGTTATATCTTGTCAATTTTTTCTTTTTGTTCCAGCGGATCTAGGGTGTTGGTTGCTTCTTCATTAAGTGATTGGATATTCAAGCGCAGGTCCTCCAATGTTTGGTTGTGCCTCGAAATTATTCCCATCCAATCACTAACCTATTTGAAAATGGTTATGCACTCTAGAGTCCTTTTATGCAAGGTGAGTCTTGCGTTGTTTCCTTTCAAAACCACTTTTTGCAGTTTCTCTCTTTCCTACTATACAACATGTGTATACGCGGGATGCTCCACTACAGCCTGCATACATCGGGATTTGATCCAGAAAATGAAAATTAAATGTCGGGTTTCCATGTCATGACATGATATCTCTGATCCTTGGCCTTCCATATATTGGAAATGTTATAACTCAGCCCTTCAGTTCCATTTTGAAGGCTATAAATGGGCCAATTCCGAGCTATGGAAAAGGAGAAAGAATTCAACTTTGAGAACAAAGTTACTCTGGAGAAATTATTTACTTCATGTTGAGTCTGCATCCCTTTGTCCTTTAAGTCTAAACACAGTGTTCAACACCCAAGCTCTTCCCTTATTGATTGAGAGCCTCATTGTTTCTCTCTTATGAGATTGCCTTTGGTGGAGGATTGAAGTGGTGGAGGCCCAGCTGGAAGGAACTTAGTTTCTCGCTTCTGAACAGTGCCAACACGGAAGTCTATAACATTTTCACTTCTATCGATCACATATTAATATAGATACTCTTGTCTTGTCCAATTGATATCTTGCAAATATATTGAATTATTATTCCATGGGCATATTTTTCATGTTTATTAATGGATTATGCTATCTAATGTGATAACCTTTTATATTATCACCATATGCTTGATTTGCTTGTTTATTGAGAACTTGTTGTAGGTATATAGCTTTGGGTCAAAGTGCTCAATGGTGGACTTCATCGAACATCTGGACGAGGTAGGCCTCTTTCTTATCTCGCTTGCATATTGGTTTATATAGCATGTTGTCGAGATAGAGTTGATTTCTACAGTCATTTTCGTCTATTGTGGTTTACCCTACCCATAGAGATATTTTCCTCGTAAAAACTATCTAAATCAATTCTATCTACTCCACAGGCTTGCTTGTTGTGTTGGATTATGGAAGCTAAGGCATTTCCTTTCTGATCATTGTCCAAGCCTATGTTAACTTTTCCTTCACCTTCTCGACTTTATGCTCTACCTGAATCTTAAAGTATTCCTCTCGCGTTCTTCGAGTTTGTGCCAGGAGTCCTTATTACTTCCAGAAATTGGCTTCTCATTCAGCCTATTGGATCCTCTACTCCAATTTCTTGGTTGAAGCTCTGATTATTCCCACTAGATGCGATATCAGAAACTGGGCGAGGTTGCCAGATGAAGTAGTGGCATCCAGGGGTCATGGGACTTGTAGTGGCAGTCCACTAGCCATCGAATAATTGGAGGGTGTCTCCACCTATTCTTCCACTGGGGATGGACATTGCAGTTGATGTGAAAGTCTCATCTTCAAAGTCGTTGGAAGTAGAGGGAGAACCTTTGTCTTCGCTAGGAAAAGCAACAAGATTTTTGCGCATTGTTGTGGATTCTGGAGTACTGGCTCCAATTGTTCCTTCAAGTTTGTTGCGCTCTACCATGATGTTGTTTGGGGTTCTTTTGGAATCATATTTCCTCTTGCCTATGTATGCAACAAAACTTATGGAGTCTTTATTCTAATGATGGGAATCTCAAAATTGACTATTGAGAGAGGAATTTGGGTGCTTGGAACTTGTGATTATGGGGTAACTGATGGAATTTCTTATTGTTGAGTCTCTGGTGAAGGCAGAATGACTAGAATGGGTACCTCTAGAGTGACTGGATGGTTCAAGACTTCAGTAGTCGAGGTAGTGGGTTCTGCTACATTCTCAGAAGGGCCAAGGAGATCCAGCTACATGGGCTCTAGAGAAGTAGGTGGGGAGGGAACGGTGGTGTCTTGTGGTGGTGATGGGGCTTGCACACTGATGATGGTCATGTAAGAAGTGGTGTCTAGCTCATGATTATCTATGATGTTAATCACAATTTGGGAAACACGAGTGGTGGCCCTGGTACGAGGTAGTGTCGAGGATATCGTTTTTGGATTTATCACTTTGGTCTGGGAAACCCTTGTTCAATTTTCATCACCAAGACATCTCCTATAAATGTAATGACAAGGATTTTATTCACATCCTTACCTGATAAAACAACATGTTCTGGGAGCTGTGGAAACACTAGCAATGTCCTCTTCTTCCACTCCAGAGGTACTTTGTACTCATCTTCTTCTAAGTCCGTCGACATTTGGATCCTCTTCTTCTTTGCTGCTAGGCCAGAACTCAACCCTACTGCTTCTTCCTACCCCTTTTTATTTAGGAGATCTGGTGGCAAGAGATAATGCATATCAGACTTGCGTGGGTTGCACTTAACATCGGGCCATGACATGACTTCCTTGTCGAAGGTTTCTTCATATAGATAGAAGGGTAACGACCTCATGTGGAAGTCCTTAGGCTTTGCATGCCTCGTCCAAACAAAAGTGTAGTGGCAATTTAGCCCAAATGCCATGTTTTGGGTATTGATATTCAACAATTCATGTGGTATGTGCAACCATTGAGTTGCATCGATGATGTGGCTATACCACTTCAGGAACATTTTTGTTATGAGGAAAATCTCTCTATGGCTAGGGGTAAACCACAATAGATGGGAATGACTACAAAAATAAACTCTATTCCCAAGTATGCTATATAAACAAATATGCTATCAAAATGAGATAAAAGGCCTACCTTGTCCAAATGTTTCATGAAGTCCACCATTAGGCACTTGACCCAAAGCGATACACCTGCAACTAGTCCTCAACAACCAAGTAAAGAAAGCATATGGTAATAATATATGATGTTAGCACATTCAATATCATAATCAATTAATATACATAACAAATACACCCATGGATAATAATTCAAATATTTGCGAGCTATCAATTGGATGGGAAAAGAGTATTTCTATTAATATATGATCAACAAAAGTGAAAAAGTTACATGCTTCCGTTTCATCACGGTTCGGAATTGAGAAACTAAGTTCCTTCCAGTTGGGCCTCCACCAAAGGCAATATCTTGTAAGAGAGACAATGGATTTCTCACTCAATAAGGGAAGCTATTGGGGGATGAACACTGTGTTAATACTTAAAGGACAAAGGGATGAAGACTCAATATGAAGTGAATAATTCCTCCATAGTAAATTTTCTCTCAAATTTGAATTCTCTCTCCTCTTTTCCATATCTCATAATTGGCCCATTTATAGCCTTCAAATGGAACTGAAGGGCCGAGTCAGAACATTTCCAGTTTATGGAAGGCCAATGATCATTGATCTCATGTCATGACATGGAAACCCAACACCATTTTTCATTTTTGGGCACAAATCCTAATGTATGCGGGTTGTAGTGGTGCAACTCATGTATATGCATGTTGTATAGTAGGAAAGGTGTGTACATGTGGAAAAAAATGTATTTTAGCTTTGGGATTTGCAAAAGGGGATGCAAGGTATGTAGAGGTAAATGGAAAAAGGCCCTTTGTGCAAGATTGCATAGGGTGAGGCAAATATTACTATAACAAATGCCCCCTAATGTGTGAGATAATAGGAGTATATATTATGGCCGAAATACATTATAAAAA
This sequence comes from Picea engelmannii, assembly GCA_009831015.1. NCBI lineage: Eukaryota > Viridiplantae > Streptophyta > Pinopsida > Pinales > Pinaceae > Picea > Picea engelmannii. Next base: position 199,180 of record ML791589.1, read on the forward strand.
CCCAGAAGTGGAGTGATGGGGAACGAGCTGGAAATACTAGTTGCTCATTACAATATGTACTGGCTTTGCATACATGGTTTCCAATATGAATTACACTATAGATCCATGTGAAAATATACCAAACAATTTTTTTTGGCCATGAATAGGAAAATATAAGTGTGGTTACATGCCAAAGGCTATCATGGTCATGAACAAGGCCCAATAGAACCTGTCTCAACATCAATCTGAATATATCTGTATAAAATGGAGTACAATTTGATCTCCCATGATCACTAAAGTCATATAGGTACTGGTCGAATGAAAAGGAAGCAACAACTCATGAAAGATGTGGCCACATACTGATGTCTTCAAGTCTTTTACACAATCCGCCAAAGGTGCAAGTCTACATTATGTGAATAAAGGAGTTGAGGTCGAACACAATGAGACATCGTTTGATTACCGGTCATTGAGGTATACCGTTAACAAACAAAAGAAAACCTATCTATGATGAAAGTAGGTATCAAGGCACCGAGTACATTCTTACAAGTGTGAATAAAGTATTTGGGGTCAAACACTTGAAGAATGCATAAATCAGGAGACATTGATGTATTCCCAACTATCGATGGCAAGAGAAACTGCCACTAATGACTACAAGCCTCAAGTTACTCATAAGACTCTAGGTCTCGTTTCCAAAATACATGAATTGAAGTTGATGGAAGGAGACCCGTTGAAAGGAGAGAATTAAGGCATATCTCATCATTCAGCATGAGGTACAAAGCAGGAGCTTCATGATTTGGAGGAAATCGGATGAAGAACATGTTCATGAACCAACAAACCTGTGCATCTTTTGCATGTGCCAAGTGCAATCAACACATGAAAAAGACCCTCTGAATAAAAACCAATGAGAAAAACTACTGACAAAGGTGAGGAAACCACCAATAAAGATAATGGCATACAAGACACTACACGAATCCCAATGTGTGAATAGATGTTTTTCCATCGAACATAAGGGAAACCACCCAGTCAATGACCAATGATGAAATGTTGAATGTTGGTTTCAAGGTTACCTACCAATGAGGAAAGTAGCACCAGGGTACATGATAGGAATACAACATCATTTGATTCTGAGACAAATTGAGGGTATGGTCGACATGAAAATTAAAGATTTCTAAGAAATAACCGAAACGGGTTGATAGACATCCTTTGAACAATAGCATGAGACATATGGTAGGCTCTAGAAGAATAGAATTAATGATGAAACCATGAGATGCAAGAAGCATTCATGAAATTCTCCATAGGGACTAGAAGAGTAACTAGTCGGGGGAGAAAACTCTCGGTAACGAGCTCATCTTCCTAAGGCCATGGTAAACCCAAAATTATAATGACAAATGGACTCAATAAATTTGTGCTATGTCCAAAAGTGACACAACTATTTCCAATATAAGATAATACTCCCTTCCCGCCCGTCTTTTTTTGTTTTTTCATAGACAAATGAATGCTATTATATAGAGGAGGAAACAAGTGTCGCAAGTAAGAAAAATTAGTTCCAGAAGTGTAATATACCTATGCTCAATGCAAGGAGATGCATGCGGGATATGGACACTTAGGGGAATGTTCCCTCTTGGGTATAAGGTGTCAATATGCGAAGGATATAAACAAGGCTATGCTTGGTTGAGGATGCAAAAATGTTGAGGAAAATGATTTATAACGCAAAGCGAGAACCGTCTATAAGCTCAATAATGTAAGCAAGGGCATGAGATGCAATCACAAATTAACACCAAAAAGTGTCCTTTTTCATAATCTTAGTCTACTTGGTTTGAAAAAGGGATAAACTTGTACCAAATAGACGTCCATTCTAATCCAATTTACAAGTGTGAAAGAGACAAGATCACTCGACAATGTTTTCTCTTTTTGAAAATGACTCTAAGACTCACGACCTTTCAAGTCCAATTAACTAGTGTGAAAGGGACAAATTCACCCAACGATATTTTCAGTTTTTAGACAAGTTAGAAAAGAGCTTAAATCAGACTCGGTGAGAAGTTTCGAGGCGACAAGTGATGGGGGAGGCCAAGGCTCCCATTCTAGACTTCTGTGGAATGTTAGTATCTTATGGATAACCAACACAAGCTTGGGAAGACCCAAAGCTCTCCAAGTCGAGGAGGATAAAGAACTAGAGGAGGATATCATCTTCGTGATTTATCGGATAAGGTCTCTTATAGGAAAAGACATAGGAGGAGGCATTGGATGCCCCACAAGACCATCCCAATCAAAGGGAATGTCTTCAAGACTTGGAGGGAGAGAAATTGGGGAGAGTAAAAATCTCTCTCGTTCAGAAGGTGCAAGATCAGAAATGATAACGAAATGGTTGGATGACACATCACCATCGAAAAGGAGAGTTGGATTGACCAGATATTACACTGGTATGACCACTTCTTCAACCATTGGTTGAATAGGATGTGGGATAATGGGGATAGGAGACACGCCATCCTTGAAAATGAGGGTGTGGTCATGAGAGGATTGCATTGACATGACTTATGTATCAATCAACAAAGAGATATGATGTGGGGAAACCACAAATGCCTTAGAATCCGAAGGGCCATTAGGTGAGCCCCACGCTTCTGGTATCCGAGAAGTATCAGGACACAAACGAGTAAGGTGATTTCCTTTGCAAGTCCTGCAAAGGAATATGGGCTTACATCTGAGATGTCTAGGCTTCTCGATGCCCCCAATGTCATTCAAAACGGCTAGTGACATGCTCTAAACGTGACTAGCAAAGGCGAGAGAGTCATTTTCCACATGATGTACAGAGGTTGGATATGTGACATTGATATGACTCATGACGACTAGAGTGATGCACCTAGCATGACTAACAGTGGTTGGTTGTGGGTCTTCATCATGACTTGCAGAGGTCATCGACCAATCTCCAACATGATTGGCATAGGTTGGTGAAGGAACTCGAATATGATTGGCAGTGACTGGAATAATGGTGGTGGGTTGTGGCATTTGATACCAAGGTCCAGGGCAATATTGGCTTTGATACATTGCAGTCTAGGAAGGATCCTAGTTTACACCTTGTCCATGTCCCACCAGGTAGTATCCTCCACCTAGTTGATCCATAGACATTGGTACGAGCATCATCACTGAAGTAGGTGTTTGCAAAGAGACAAAAGTATGATAAGGATTACTCAAGTGAGGATATATGTTGCCCCCATTTGAAGGGGTTCCGTGAAGAGGGTATCCTGAACCATAAAATTGATTCTTCCCATATGAAATACTTGGGGATACATATTGACCTGCCATAGGGAAGGTGCTCGTAGGAACTACCATGGTAGACGAAGGATACACGGACAAGGTGTAATAAGTAGAATAATCACCCATATTAGCATTGGCTCATGAGTAAACATGGCCAGGCTTGGATCCGTAAGAGGGGAGGTTCCAACTCCATACAATGAGAGTTGGTTGAGGGATAAGACTCTTCTCAAATGAAGATGCATATAGCGGGGCCATTGTGCCCCCATATCTAAGTATAGGCATATTAAGAGGGCCATGAATCACAACAAATGAATATGTAGACGACGAGGCCATGGTACCCCCAGATCCAATGCTAGGATTCATATAAGTGGGCCAGGGAGAGGATGGAAAGGGTGAAGGCACATTTGGTAGATCAACAGGAAAATGATTAGAGACCCAAAGCATGGACTGAGCATCATAATTTTGCATACCATTATAAAATGTTGATGGGTTCATCCCCATGAAATGAGTGAACGTCATGGGGGAGGTAGTGGTGAATGAGGGAGCCAAATGGACTCCACTATCCATGATAACGAGGACTCAGTATGAAATCCTAAGGTCAACTAATAATCAAAGAGCACACCAAAAATAATCAAACGACCAATATGCATGCAAACATGATATAGTGGATGAAAAGGGGCCTCCCTCCCTAAAGAAGGTATGTCTCACCCAAGAGGGGCCTGATACTCCTTGCTAAAGATTGGAGGTAAAAAAATAAGTTATAAGGGACCT